>JAOBAT010062119.1:0-24962 GCA_026413305.1 Hydrozoanthus tunicans | reverse complement strand
GGGGAGGAGGCTGATCATGAGCCCCTACCAGTGATTTTCTTGCTAACAGCAACAACTTTTGAATAGGAATTTAAGATTCAGTTGTAATGACAATTTATTACTATTTGCACTGTACCCCTCCTCCCAGTAAATTTTGTTTCCATCATCCGATATGTTATGGAATCCAATGAGCAGTGTAAAAAAGCTGGCAGGAGCATTAAAAAAAGTATAACAAAAGGTTGAAATAAATGGTTCTCTTTGCTGACGATTTTGATAATAAGTATAATTATTTATATATATTATAATTTATTAGCAATTATAACTACTATTTATTATGTTGTATAAATCTAATAAACTAGAATAATTATGATAATTACATGTATTATTTTGTTATAATTATTGTTATGCTTGTTGGCAAAGAATGTTTTTGATTAAGAGTACTGCTGTGCTTGTTTATTACCTGCCAGAAATAATTAATTTGCAATGTCTATATATAGTATTATTGCTTAAAACAGATTATTTGACATGCTTAATGGATATTTATTTTCAGTTTCTGTGGCTCATATTGATAACAGCAACTTATTAGATCTTAAATGTTACGGGCTTTCCTTGAAAGGTTTTCCCCCCTGGCCGCTTGTCAAGAAAGTTCAGCTCTTGCTCAACCATCTTCATCGATGACAGTACAGTAAGCCAGCCAAATCTCAAATGCACTATAAAGTGGTGAGTATGTAATTAAAGCATTTTTGTGTTCACCTTATCACATACACTTATTTCTTTCAAGCTGTATGCAGTTACATTAAAATGTTAAAATTATTAATAAAAATGATTCAAAGTTGTTAGAAAATTGATATGGGGCCCTTGGGCCTGTTCCAGATTAAATTTTATGTTCAAATTTGCCTTGAAAGTTAAGGTCAAGTAGAAAAAAATTTACATTTACTGTTGCAACCTGCTTCCTTAGGCTTGAATTATTGTTTCACGTGAAAATGAGCAAACCATACATTCTGTAAAAAAAGGTGGTGTTTCAAAGATGGCAATACTAAGTGGTAGGCTAAATTTTGCTATGGAATTTTCTAGAGCATTACAGTGAAAATTTTGCTGGATAATTGCCACTGAGAATTTTGTGGTAAGGTGGCAGACCTGAATATTGTTGATACTTGTTTTAACTTTTTTGGGAAAATATGCGCTATATTAAAAAGTGGAATATACATGTACAAGTCATATAAGTAGAAAGCAAAAAAAAACAATTAACTTAACTTTAATAGAGTTTTAAGATTTAGTTCTTAGTCCAAACTCTTTCTCTTTTCTGCCTATACTGATTTAAATTATGTTACAAATGAGTGCAAGAGCCTCAAGTTCTTAAATGTATTACATGAATTAATTTGTTTATTGGTCAGTTGATGTATATGTTTAGTTTTAATTATATATATAGTGTAGATCAAAATTGTCACAGGTTTGGAAAAGGGTTTTAGCTTCAGTTGGTATTACAGATATTTACACAAACATGTTTAAAATGACATTAAATTAAATTAAACTGTTTGCATTTGTCTGGGTTTTGTTCCAGTGTTGCACTTGCCATCTACTACCACATTAAGAACAGGTAATAATTATGTATTCTATATTCTTTGTCTTATGTAATAGTAACTTGCCCATATATAGCAGTACTGTCTCAGTGATTCTTAATTACTGTAGTAAATTTTGTGCAATGAGTGTTGTCATTTTTTTATTTAAATTTTTGCAATTATAGCTAATTAATGTAGCCTTCCACTTCTTCTAAAGGAAAAGTTTTAGGTAATTCTTGAGGCCCCCTGATCTCATTTTTTGGTCAATACTCAGTGTATTGGATTGTTTTTTATAAAGATTAGTGGGATCAAAAGTATATTTACTGTACATGTGTATGAACCAAACTGTGTACATTTTTTATTAATTAGTTATTATTTATTAAAAAAGGTTATAATATTATGCTTGTAAAGTGTTTTTAAAAAGTTATTTTCTTTTATTTTAGCCTACAAACACTTTAAAACCAAAACTATATAAATTACTAAGTGAGGTGATTTTTGAACCATGTGGTCATTTCAATAGATGATGACTGTTCAGTTTATAAGAAATTTATTTAAAAAAATTGTTTTAGCCAATTATTTTTGAACAATGAAAAAATTCTTTTTATTTAAATTTATTATATCACCAAAAAAGCCACATCGACATATATAAATGTGCTAATTCAAATTATATTGTAATGAAAAGGAGATTTAAGATACAGTAACAAATGAAATTAACAGTTTTACAAATTATATATATATATAACTTACTGGTCACAAGCATCAATCATTGTGTGAGTATCGTGTAAATTTCATCTCAAAGGAATAAAAACACAGTGATTTTTTCAAAACACCTATATTTCAGTTGTGTTAGACAACCTTCTTCATGGTGAATGATTACAACGAATGGTTACGACAAAAATATTAAGCTACTGCGCGCGCAAAACATATAACAGTCAAAGTAGGCGCACATATAACAATGATAAAAGTAAAGTTGTGCGTGCTTCAAACAGAACAAAAAAATCGGACGTTATTTTCTGTGCCTGCTTCTGCGATTCATAGCGTAAAAAAATCGTTCTCATTAACCCCCTTAGGCTTAATAGACCGTAGTCTATAAGCCCACTCTCCCTCTTTGTCTACAAGATCGCGTTCTTCCTTAACTTGGTCTATGACTTGAACCTGCACATCCTTTGTCACAAAAACAAATTTCTTAAAGCAGGAGACAGTTTTCAGGGCCATGTTATGGGAAAGAAATACAGTATTAACTATTCTTTGAACTGTAATAGTAGAAATGTGGTCTATCTTATTACCTGTAAGAAGTGTCAGCTTCAGTATGTTGGATCAACAATAGATAGGTTTAGAATAAGATTTAATAACCACAAGAGTAGAATAAGATTACATCAGACTAGATTAATGCCAGAGAAGAAAGAGGAAGATGATTTGATTTATAGACACTTCAACAGCGCGGGTCATGAGGGACTTAAGGATGTGCAATTATAATGGAAGCAAGATGTTGCATGTACACAGTCTAATGTATGGCTTATTTATGTGCTTTCATTTCTGTTAAGAAGTGGTTTTATATTCTTTAGGGATGGAGCAAAGTCACTTGATATATTTGATGAGAAGCTACATGCCTTGACAGTAAGTTGAGAATTTTTCTCAGCACAGTCATCAATATGTGAGGATTTTGTTGCTTAAATTCTTTTAAAAAAACTGAAGAGATCAGACTAGCTTACATGTATAATTTCCTGTTTTTTATTGAAGATTAAAGTTATGATTTTGGAGTAATTGCAATAAATAACAACTGTTATACTGTACCGGACCACCGAAATTAATTTTATTACCATACCAGAAATTTAAAGCATGTGAATTTCTCTGACTAGTAAAATTTTTATCTAAATTTGAGATGTAAACATTTAACATAGATCATACATATATTTTTTTTAAAGTAATTCCCTAGTTTTGGGTTGTGCATCTTTACCGCACATATTAGACATTTTAAAATGTTTACACATTTTTGTCATATTCTAGTGAATGTTGAGCTCTTGAAGACATATCAGAAAAAATAATGCAAAAAAGTAGTTTTCTTCATAATATATGGGACTTTTTGTTTAACTCTTTTCCAGTCTCCCCTTGGAAATGGGGTAAAAAAGCACATGTTTTGCCAGTTTTCCTAGAGTTTCTCCTAAACAAGCACGGGTACCCCACAATATTTTTCCGTCAATCAGTCAAATTTCAACACAACTATCTGAAGAGAAAGAATAAGAAAAATCTGAGTGTTGCAAGTGTGGAAAAATATAAAAAACATAGGCAAGAATACACTGTTTTTTTTGAGGTATTGAAATGTAGTAACAACAAAAAGCACACAAAAATGCCTCCTTATCAAAAATGTTTTTGCTGAAAATCACGAGAAAATTATTCTTCTAATCAGGAGAACTCTTTAAGTTATCTTCCTTTATTTCAGTTACGCTCCTCGATGTTATCTTGTTTTAACTTTAAGCTTACAACAACAGAAAAAAAGCCCTGGAGGGGTTATTTGTATCAATCAAATCTCAAAAGTTAACCCCGGCACACCCCTTTTTTATTCCATTTTTGCAGTTTTCATATAATGATTGACAAACGAGGAAAGTTTGACAAAAATCTAGGTGCAGGCTCTATTTCGATGGAATGACCTTAACTGATTCTCGACTGAGAAAGAACATTATAATAATTATAGAGATATGTTTATTTATTTATGATGTCAAAAAAGCATTCTTTCTATCAAACAAAGAATTCAAAATCTTAAATAAGTTTGTAAATATTTTAAAAGTTACATGAGAACTTAATCATGAAACATCATTTACGTTATCTTTTTATTCAGCATGATCCTGTGCCAGATAATTATGACAGAATTGACCCAGAACACAGGCAGATCTACAAGTTTATCAAGACACTTTTCCATGCAGCTCAGCTAACAGCAGAATGTGCCATTATTACTTTGGTGAGTTTTGAAACTAGTTTTATTTTTGTTTTTTGTAAGGGGGAGGGGGGGGGGATATTTTTCTTACAGAGCTTCCCAGCCAATGATCATGAGTTTAAACACTTTAATTCCACCGCCGCCTGGTTTGCCCTGTTGGTAAGGCACCAGTCTGTCGTGTGGGAGGCCCGGGTTCAATTCCCGGTGCCGGATCTTAAAATAATTGAGGAGAAGGTGCTGCCTTTGCTCTAACATCTGCAAACGGTTAAACCTTTGCGTCTTCTCTGAAAAGGACGTTAAACCGTAGGTCCCGGGTGGCCGGCCTCGAAGGGGATCTCGAGTCCTATTGCCTGTTCTCCCGTGGCTCAATGAGGCAAAATGTCATAAATAAATAAATTCGTTGGCTAATTGAATAGTAGAATAGAGACAAGAGCAGCTCATTTTTTTTCATTTTTTCATGGAGGACTTCTCATTTTAAAAGAGGAAGCCCAAGTAAACTATGTACAATTGTGCAAAGTGTGAAATAGGTTGTCAAATTGTAGCAAATTAAGAACAAATAGACTGAACCAGTTACATCTACTATACCAGGTGTTTGTTGAAGATTACATTAAATTCTCTTATCTGAAGTATATCTATAAGAAAGCATTTTTAAAAAAGCAGAGGAAAATAATTTTCAGTGTGATTTAGGTTCGTAATAAATTTAACAAACTTGAATTTTAAAGTTTTGTGATGGTTTTGAAATCTTTGCTGTGTCGTTATGAATATAGAATTGAAAAGTTTGAAGTTGAGGGATTGCGTATTTTTTCATCATTTTCATGAGCATACAAAACATACACTTTTTCTGAACCCCTCTTCCTCAAAAAGAACTATCAATGGTATGGGGTAAAATGGCTATAATTATTAGTGGAGCAATATCTTTCTTTTCTATCAAGATTTTGGTGTTGACAAAGAAGGGAATATTGTAGATACAAAGTTACCGTTTTTACAAGGTACCATTTAAAAATGAATTATAGGTCACCTCAATCACACAGCATCTTCATATTCACTTTGTCTTTATGTGGACTTTTATTCTGATAAACAAAATGTCTACACAACTGCAGTAAAAACAACCAGAACATCTACAATCAACAAAAAAGTTTCAAAGTGTAAGCAAGTTTCGTATTCAGTTGTTGGCTTAAACTCAAATTGCAAACATAGTCTTGGACCCCCTCCCCCTAGCATACGTTTTGTATCCCAAAGAAAATAACGAGAAAAATGTACGACTCCTATGTCATTTAAATGCATTTCTTGATGTTGCACAACCTTCACTCAAGAACTGCTTCACATTTTAAACATTTTTCTTCCTCTAAAAGTGCTTTACCGATGCATACTGACTTATATTTTTTCTTTGTGTCCAGATATATATAGAAAGACTTCTTACATATGCAGAGATTGACATGTATCCGGGCAACTGGAAACGAATCCTGCTAGGCTCAATACTTTTAGCATCTAAAGTTTGGGATGATCAGGCAGGTGTGTACATTGGGCACTCAACAGTGGTGGATCCAGGGCTTCCTAAAAGGGGGGGGGGGTGGATAACACAGGTCCCCCTGGATCTGCCACTGCTCAGTTCTTGTTAGCATTGGCAGCAATTGTTGAAAAGCTTTGTCTTTGTACTGTGCTTTGTTTTAAATTTTTTGTGTTTTTTGCATTGACATTATCATTTTATTGCTTAGACTGAAACCAGGGTTTACATGGTCATGAAAAGTCATGGAATTGAAAATGCATTTTCCAGACCTTGAAAAGTCTAGGAATTGGGGGAAAATGGTCAAGGTCATGGAAAATATGTGGAATTTTATTATTGCCTGTTGGTTTTGATTTTGATTGGAAAAATGAATTCTCTTAAAATTTTAAACCATATGAGGAGTTTATCTTAAATTAACAGACTTAAAGTTTCTACTCGTTGTGGTATGTGCGTGCTCTTACTTTTATTTTTAACTTGCAACGCTTTTTTGTTCTTTTCCGTCCTTAGTGTGGAATGTAGATTACTGCCAGATTTTGAAAGACATTGAAGTGGAGGAAATGTAAGTTCTTTAAACTGTTTGATGTTTGTAAATATTGGATAAAACTTGCCGTTCGTCTTCTAAACCAGTAAAGCACGATGAGAGGGCAAGGTTTATCGAACTTCTATACTTAACAGGACAGCCTCGACGAGGGCGAAGGCAGAAAACAATAGTGAACACAACAGCTCAGTGCACATTGAAATGCACCGTGCAGGTCACCTACACGTCATAGTCTAAAAAGTTTCAGCGTGAAAAGCTCGGTTTTGAAGTTCTTATGCTTTAGAAAATTTTGTCAATCTTCATTTATCTTTAAGAAGACCGCATTCATATTTTGTTGTTCACAAAGCGGAACTTGGATAAAAAAGAAAATAGACTTTGGTATTGAGTCTTAGATAGTCCGCAACATGCGGCTTACATTTATATTCATTAAAGTCCCTATCAAGCTTATTTTTTTAAGTTCCAGATGAAAAGCAGAACACTTTAATAATAGTAGTTATCGAAAATAAAACCTTTTCGCGGCGTTCCTTTTACATTTTTAGACTTGAAGAGTGCAATGATGACGTAGCGAAGGCGTATGACGTAGTACGAGGCAAGGAGCGGAGACAATCTTTTTTATCTCTAAAGACTCATGTCTGGCTAAATAGTCACGTTGTTATAACTTTAATCAATGCATTATTCCCTTTAGAGTGATTGAAATAAAAAATTATGACGTTTTTAACAGAAATGAAAATTTTTAAACAAAAACCACATAACTAACTGCTGCTACGTCAAAGGTTACCAGTCCCCGGACTGCTCGGTCAAAATTTACATTCCATCATTGTTTTGATTAAAAAGCATACTTGGTTGTGGAAATCTTTTTTGGTTATTCGAATTTTGAGTTCACAGATTACAACAGTTTATAAAAATAAGCTTGATAGGGTCTTTACGAGTTGCCCTCAGTGGTATTTTATTCCTGGCCACAATCGACGTTCGTATTTTCTATTGGATTATTAGGAACGAACTGGAAAGATCATTCCTCGAACTGCTGCAGTTTAACATCAATGTACCTTCTAGCGTGTACGCCAAATACTACTTTGATCTGAGATCGCTAGCGGAATCGAATCACTTCACCTTTCCCCTGGAACCACTCAGTAAAGAACGAGCTCGAAAGTTAGAGGTGAGACTCTCCATACAGTGTGTAACTGTTTGGGTGATATTTTTTTCACATGATTTCAATCGATGAATAAAAAAAATTGTTTCAACTCCTCACGACAAACAAAATGGATGTCATTTTATCAGTAGGGTTTCAAATCGAGACATCCTTACTTTGTGAGATCGGACCTTGGTAGGACAGGGTTGCGCGAACAATTAGCTGATTTTACGTTATTCATCATCTTAAAGAGTCTCCCACAACTTAACTTTATTTGACTGCAAATGAAAATTTTAATTTTTGTTTTGCTAAATTGTAAACTAGGAGAATGGTTTTACTCACAATTAGCACAAACACTTACAGCTCTTTGTAAGTATGTCAAACACTTTAGTTAAACTTGAACTTTCTGCTAATTAAGAAGAATTTGTGGAAACTGGTTGTCAGCCCTTTCAAACTATGGCTCGTCTTTAGAACTATTGGTACTACAAATCTGATTATGTTTTCTTTTTGAAATTGTGCGCTACCATTGGTTAATTTGAACGTGACGTCCCCTTCCGGGGCTTGTATCCTTCATCCTAACAAATTGCAAGCGAGAGTCAATTATTGTTTGTTTTGCTTATAATTTTGTGAGCCACGTTTTAGATTTTAAAAAAAAGTTTAACTTGTTGCAGTAATTATTGTCGAATTTTGAAATTGAAAAAAACCCTCAACACCAACTTTGTATGTGGCTTTACAGGCCCTCGTCTGAAAAGGTGCCCACAAAGTGTCTTATTTGCTCTCGGTTGTGCATTAACTTTTCACCCTCGAACGTGCATGGCCGAGATTGTTCACTAATATTTCTCGGTCAATGTAGCTGTCGTGTAATTTGGTGGCTTTTGTTTAATAGGATGTTAAATGGTGAACAATTGTTTTTCAGGCATTCTCAAGTACTTGTGACGATCGACTGCAAGAGATGGCCTCACTAGGACTCAAGCGTTCCTCTAGTCTCAATGCTTTGTCGAATCATCGAACTAATCTAGCCATATTGTCATGATCGAATAACTTAAACAGACAGATGATTATAATGTTTGTTCTGAGGGCTTTGGCAATGTTCACGCTCTCAAGGACGTAATACCTTTTAGAAAAGGATCGCCTTGGAGTATAAATGTATTCTAGTTACCGATCGCCCCGTCTTGGATGGAAGAGAGAGTTAAATGAAATATGCTTCACGGCGTTGGATCAACCTTAACCCAGCGAACCGTCAAAAAAGAAGGATACTTTGACAACAGCTGAATAATTTAATCTTTCTGTGGACCAGAAAGGACATAGTGACAGGAAAACGAGAAACGAAACAAAGCATTATAGGGACAGGAAAGAGGCTTTTGCTGTGGTTTGGTCAAGTAGCGGCAGAAAAACGAAAGACAAAGAGTTCAAAGCGAATGGTGGCATAAAGAAGAAGCCATCCCCTGGAACAGTATTTCATATACGTCGATTAAAAAATGGGCGTTTTGAAGCAAGACAATTTTTAACTCCACAAGTAGATTGTGTTTGATTTGAGTTGCGATCATCAGTCACACACCTTATTTTACATTAAAGTGACTCTTGAGCGATTAGATTTCTTCGTTGAAGAAGACGCTGCTGTATAAGAAAGAATCGGACAGAAAATTTATCTCTTTAAGTCGAGTAATTTGAAAAAGTATTTCTATATTAGAGAGAAACGATGTGAAATGGTTACGGAACAACTGAGCCTTAGAGTGCGTATAACTAGATAGCTGTTTTTCTGCTTTTAGTACTCATTTTTTATTTAATTTTAAGTCGAGTTGTTGAAGTGGAGTTGGCAGTTGTTCAGTGAAGGTCTTACAATTATACTGATGGCAGTTGTTCCATGAAGGTCTTACAATTTTCTGGAGACAGGTCCTGAGACGAGGCACAAATTTTAACTGTTGCAAAGCCAATGGTACCAGATATAGCTTTATAGTAGATTTTAATTTTCTTTTAATGGAAGGCACTATTTGTGTTGAGAGAGATAAATCGAACCTCCGAAGCATACAGGTTTTCCCTGATTACAGTTGCATCAGATGTCACCACCTTAAAAAAGAGGTTCTGACACGAAATCAGTTTTTCGATTTTCCAGAAGAGTTCAATAAAACATTGGTGTTACGGCACAAATGCAATAGTTGCCACAAAGTGTAATGTTAACCCGAAGTGTAATAGTATTGGCGCAAAATGTAACAAGAAGAAGGTGCTGCATTGTAGGGTGTGTCATTCTGCGATATGGAGTATATGGGTGTAGTCATTTCTCGCCTTTATGGACACCTCATATTTATTCTTCCCATAAACACATCTTAAAATTAAACATCCTACCATGCAGCTCCATTTTTTTTAACAAATCATCTTTTGGGTTGAAACTATTGAGGACTGTAGCACAATTTGTCATCTATAATTTCGCCTCTACTTCAAATGAAGTCAAGCAATAAAATTAGTGTACGTTCACAATACTGATTTCCAGATGACTGGCATGCCCTTGGCGAGAGTTTTTTGTGCATATTTAAATCATATTTTGCGTTATTACAATAGTTCTAGAAAAATTATTACATTTTAGTTGAAAAGTTATTACATTAATTTTTGCGTCAATGTTATTACATTTTGTGTTTGTATTACATTTTGCGGCTATCCTAATTACATTTTGTGGCATAAAAACCAATGGTTTCCCATGCAAGTTTGAGAAATAAACGATGAGAATACGCTATGGTTTGTAGAGTTTTGAATTCTCGCTAAAAATTTCCCCGAAAAGTTCTAATATTACGGCATATAAAGTCACGTGAGTTTGGCCATAGTCCACTCAAAATTGGTTTTTAAAACATGTTTTTCTAGTACTCGTTCAAAATCAAAAGACCGGTTTCGTGTCATACTGTTTTAGGTTTAAGGCTAAATATATGATACCCATCCAACGAGTTTTATCCATGTCTTTCCCCTAGCTCTTCACAAAAGTTTACAGTTTTCTCAAACTCTGGTCCACACCCGCGGTTATAGGACGGGTTGTCACAGTAGCTTTCGCGTGCACGTGGTTACATGTCTCCTTGGTTCAGTCGATAAAATTTCTTGAATCAAAGAATAAAATAAACCGTTCATAATAGATACAGTATAAAAAGCAATTGCTTTGGCTTTAGTTAACTTCAAAACTTGAAATGCCTGTTTGCAAAGCCAAGCTAGTTTCAGTTTTTATAGTGAACGTTGCGAACATGTCGATAAAAATGAAACCATCGAAGATGGCGATGACGCGCGAGCGCTAAGGAGGTTGGAACCTAATCGTCGCTGAGCCTGGGTTCGAAGTTACTCGGCAAAATGGCGGGGTTTTCTGAACTCCGGCTAGTAGCCTCGATGTGTCTAGTTTTGTAGTCGTTCTTTTCGTTATCTTTGAATTTCCTGCCATAGAGGAAGACGGAAATCTGATGCAAAGAACAAAAAACCGCAGAGAGCCCCAAAAATTGGCGAAAGGAGCGCAGCGAAACACAAGTCCTCAAGGCTCGAAGGACGTCGACAGTAAGCTGTGTAATTTTAAAAATAAGCAGTAAGACAGTGGAAATAATTGGACGACACTGAAGATAGGACTCGGCCTATTTTCTCATCCAATTATTACCAAGTTGGACAGCGTGTAGTTCTTTTTATGTATAATGAAATAGGAAACTATTTACATTACCGAGTAGTTATAGGATCGTATGTTTACTTTTTTTCAAAATCCTTGGCCCATTACTCATTAGCCGATTTAAGGCTTAAGATGGCGCTTATCTTCGGTTTCCGTTAGTGTCAAGCGGATGAGAGTGTTTGATACCCTCTGGACAGAACAGTAATCCATTGCAGGTTAGCCCTCAGCAAAACTGGTTCTCCTTTATACAGCAGATTCGACTGGAACAAGTCGAGTAAAGTGTCTTGCTCAAGTACACAACTTTAAAACTCTTAAGGGTCTGACCGGGGATCGAACTCGCTAGTCGAACACGCTATAAACCATGCGCTTACTAACTGCACCGGCCGCCGATTGTTGTGGTTACTTAATCTTTGGTTCCACTGAAATAAACGTCCCGGGACGCTTAGGAATTTTTCGATTTTTTACTCCCCCTCTCCCGGGTTTATTAGGACCTCCCATTTCATAGTTTTTAAAGGTTTTGGTACGATCATCAAGTGGTCTTTCGGCCGTGTTTTTGTTTGGGTTACAGTATGGGAAACAAGAGTCAAGAGTCTTTGCTGGTCAGTCACTCAGGCTCTTGTTTTAAATGCATCATCTAAAGTTTTCGACCCCTCCCCCACGTCTATTTGGCACCTGAGATTACCCATGTAATAAAATCGACAAAACTTTGTAATATTTAGTTTTTCCTCGAACCAATATGCTTGCCGGTAAATTATAGAAAAGTAACGAGTTTCCTCTGAACTGCAAAAGTATATCTCATTATTTGAATCGTTTGTATATCTTAGAAATGGCTCGTTCGTCAACGTTATTGAAAAAACGATAGGCAGTCAACGTTGCAGTATAGGGCTTTGGTATTCTAAAGGTTGTTCATTGTTAGTTCCGAAACACTTAGTTATTCACTCTTTGAAGTGTTTTCAGCCCTCTCGAAAGAGTTTGTTCACATAGCAACCTGAGCTTTCAACATCGCTTTGAGCGCCGAGCGAGTTGAGCGTACAAAAAGTTTTCGTGTTAATTATTAATTAACACGAAAAAAAAACCCAACCGAACTGCTTTACAGCTTGCTACCCAATACTGCACTGATATGGGCTTGTCTCTGTTTCTGGTTTTAACAGATTTAAGGAATGAAACTCCAAAAATTTGGGAAGTTTAACTTAGAATTAATTTAAGTAAATAAAAGAAAACAAAGACAAAGTACAAAACAGAATATCAATAAGGTCGAAACACTCGCAAGTCTGTGAAGAATGACGGCTGTACTCGATTCTTGAAGCAAAAATAAATGGAACAATTCCTTATCAAAAAATTATCCATAAATCCTGGTAGCTGTGCTTGAATGATTGTTGAATCAAAATGGGTTAAACTCGAAGATCGTTTTGTTTTATCTGAGATGGCAAAGTCAAAAGTGCTACAGTTGATGCTTGTTTCATGGTGTTTACTATAAATCGGACTAAAATAGCGATTTCACAACAGAGTTCAGTTGTATAGTGGTAATAGACCCAAAAGCCGTTTTAAAATATATTGCATGGATAATCAACTACTTCCTGCTGTGGGACGGAAATTTATTTGTGTACTCTTTCGACTGCAGTTAGGGGCCGAGGTGTATAATGGCCTAAAATGAAATATATCTCCTCATGCCGAACACCTTTTTTGGTCGATTTTCGCACTCAAAGCTGATATACTTATCAACAAACTCCAGTGAGAACTAACTTGTTAAAATGCTGTTCTATTTTTGTACCTTAAAATTTAAACCAATATTGTTCTGAAACATTTATCTCAAATAATACCTAAATTTTGAAAGGTTAAAATCGTTTTGTTTTCAAGGAAATCTACGTTTTTAGCCCTGTGTTTATTCCAAGCTGCTGGCGCTGTTGAAAGGTAAAAGGAGAAATTTTCACACACCAGGAAGTGGTTGACTTTTCCATATCTATGGCTATGATTCGTTTTGTATGATTAGAAATCAGTCGAATAATCGATAACGGTTGATAAAAATCGGTTAATTGTCATCGATTGGTATCTGTCAGTCGATGATCAATCGAATATCACACAGAAAGTTCCTAACTGTATCATCGACTGGCATCTATTGCAATGTAATCTTCCCAGGCCTGGAGAAAACATGTTCTTTTTCGGAAGACGTCTATCGATGAGTATCACAATGTTTTTAGTCATCGATTGGTGATCTATTATTCGATATCAATCGGTAATATGCTTCGATTGGTAATCAGTTTTCATCGATTTAGTGCGCCGGGCTTGTAAGACGGCTTCGTAGGAAGGGTTTTTCTGCAACACCAAACTCGTCACTCACTCACGGTCACGACTCAATGACAAAAGTGGCTCTGCTTATAATATCAGTAGCCACTAAAACTAAGGCCCTTTTCGAGTCACAACTAGTCTGTTTATTCAGAATGGAGTTTCTTTCAGTTGGCGCCTGTTTGACTGATCTCAGTTGAGCCCAGCCAGGCCCGTATAGCGATATCTATAACTAATACTGTCGGAACAAAACTAATTATGCTTGATAAACCAGTAGTTTAATCTCTTGCCTTTTCTTTCACCCTTCCCATGCGAGAAAACAATGTGGACAGCTGGTGCATAAAGGCATGGGGCGGATAACATTTGTTTTAATTCTAAACTCTATGATTTTATAAGTTTACCTATTTCATGAATCCTTTTCCAGCTACTAACGCCAACCAACTGGTTTTTCGACTACGCACTACGGTTTTTTGAGTATTTTAGCAATAGTGATATACATTTTGGGAGGAAATATTATTAGTGTTGCTATGCAATTCAGTTTGTTTCGGAAACTGTGCATAAATAAAGGTTGATACATATGCATTGTTGTTACATTATAAGGCGGAGAGTACTTTGAGCCCTAGAAAAAGTGTTTTTACTAGGCCGCCACCGAGGTTTTTTTAATACTTTTAGTTATTTTGTCACTGGTATACACCGCCGAAATTTTTGTTTTAATTAGTTTAACTAACATTGATCCAACAGTGCAAAAACAATACTAAAAAAACACCTGCTTCATCTTATCGTCGTCTTGGTAAGATATAACCCTTTTCAACGCATTATACCCACAGTTACACAAACAATGATTTTTTCAAAAATATAACTACAAGAGGTCTTGAACGACGGTCAGCATAACATATAAAATGTATGTTTACACTCACAAAAACACTTCCGAACTGGTTTTAAAAACGTGTGTTTTTGAGGAAGAAAAACGTCTTTGATTCAAGGGATAACTCATCAGGTGAATCGACAGCAAAACTAAAGGCCAAACTCTTGGTTAAGGTGAGTGTTTGTACAAGCAATTGCTCGTTCATTGCATCAGTAGGGCTTACTCGGGATGAAAAGGTTAAGAAGCAGTCAGAGCTACGATTTTCAGAACTGGATTAACAATTTTATTTGAAAATGTCAAGACTCAAGAACTTTAACTAGCAAAGTTATTTCTCATTTTGTATCAACTTGTACTATTTATAGATCTTTTTGAAGAGGTTTCAAACCTTGTTTGAAGTTTAATATAGAAACATTCAGGACTCTCGCTAAGCTAGTTAAATTCATTTTTACCATACATAGTCGGAACAGACCTGCTATCAATTGTTTAGGTTGGCACCGGAACAAAATAACTTTATTCGAAACTGCGGAATGTTCGATCCCAAAATTCGCAATCTTGACCAGAACTATAAGACCAACTTTTTTTTAAAATGCATGTTCACAAGGACAGAATGTAGGTTGTGAGTTTCCTAATTGTCATTTTGTTTAATAAAAGTTGAAATTTTGTTGTTAGTGTGCGAACATACGAACATACAAAACGATTTATTTTTAAAACCATGGTCATATTGAGGAGTCTAAGGAAAATTACGACAGTTATATATAAACTAGGAGTACTCAAATTTTTTTGCAAAGCAAAATTTTATTGCAGGGTTTTTAAAAGAATTGTGAATACAAAATATTTTGGTAAAGAGACAAGTTGGGAAAATACTACACACTCAGTATGGCGAAATAAGGAACATCCATCTTGTTATTTTAGTTTAATTATTAAATCGAAGCGTTTATGTTCATAGTTAACCCGAATTGGAAACTTTTGGGCTTTATAGTAAGCAGTAGCTATAGTATACAGTCAATAAAGGAAATATAACAATTTATCTATGTAACACAAGAATTCATAGACCCAAGCTTATACAATTTGATTTCAAAATATTAATATAGCTGATCAGAACTTCACAGACTCTCTAGGTCCACTAAGTGCTATTTACATATAATTTGTTTTTCGCCTTCATTCTTTACTTTATTATTGTTTTGGTATGGTTTTATCGTTACTTTTGTTTCATTTTTATTTTTTTCTGCTTGTTCTTCTCTTTGTTTTGTACCGATTTACCTAAATCAATAACGTTAAGTACAGGCTACCTTACTCGCTTAGACCCCAGTATGGTTATTTTATTTAGTCAGAAACCTCTTATGAACTTATAAAGTAGAGCAACTTTTTTTTTCCAAATATATAATCTAGGCGAATACAACAACTTGTTCCCTTGAAAAGTCGCCTTGGTTGACTGACAACTCGTTACAGATTCTTTTGTTTTAGATCACGATGAGAGTGCCTCCTAGCGCTTTGATGCTGTTTCTGTGGTTTGTTGTTGAACAACCCAGAAGTACTTTCTGTCGTGAGTATTCGCTCAAACTTTTTATTTTTTTATTCTTAACTAAGTCACTTGTGTATGGTATGTGGTAGAAGTACAGCCTTTTTCCAGGAACCTTCAGTTTTTGCTGCCTCAGTTAAAACCTTATACTGTAATAAGTAACAACACAATTTTGCCGAGTAGGTCTAGGCGAGAGTATAAAGCAAAATCCAAACTCAACTTTTCGATGGACTGGCTGGCTAGCGAGCGCGATAGTTGATTTTGTGGTGCGGTAGCCATTGGAAGCAAGAATTTTTGCGAGAAAGCAAGGTTGGTTCACACAAAGTCAAACACTGCATGGTTTAATTAATATTGCAAGAGTTTATAAAGCTGATTATATTGCCGGGGTTTTTATTTTGTGCTGTCTTAGGTGACAGTTAATCCAACCAAATCAAATAATTCGCTCATTAAGGCCAGCTATGTTATATTTAAATTCGTGTCGTGTTTCGCTGTGACTTGTACCTGAAATCCATTGAATTAATAATTTTGATTCTCAATAAAATCCGCTGAATTAAAAGGAGATTTTTTAGTTACAAGGTAAAAACGTCACTGAAGATTTTGATTAAGTCAGTTTTTTAAGGTTTTCAAGGCAAATTTTAGCCAGTTTTATGCAGTAAATGAATTAACTCTCTTCATAACACCTTTTATAGGGTTTTTTTGTCGCTTCCAATTAGCGTACAACTAAATATTTCTGTCACGAGGTTGTTTTGGCACACTTTGTTAGGACAGCAAAAGGAATTTGTCATAATTTTTCTTATTTTTTCAGTTTTAACCTCCGACATTGTTTTTAAGTTTGAAAAGATTGCTTGATCAGTTTTTCTTGTATGACTTAAGTTTTATTTTCATCTATAGCAATGTAAATCAAAAGCAATCAAATTCTAGCTTAGAAGCTATCAGAGTCTCTTTCTGCTTCTTTTAGTCTCGAATCCAGTGGCAGTGTACCCTCTAAACAGTGGTTTCATGGCCAGGGATGTGAGTAACAACAACCACCCCCCTGGCATCACTCAAGGCATTGCTCTTGCCGAGGGTCCAAACGGAGAACCAGAGGGCTCGTTTTACTTCAAAGGTAACCATTTGGATGGTAGCCATATCGAGTTTCGGAGTTATCCACAATTCGATGATGGTCGGTCCATCTCCGTTGTTGCCTGGATATACCCAATCGATGACGGACCGATTCTTGATTTTAAATCCAGTACTCCAGGAGTGCAGTTGTGGTATTTGAACTCAAAGCTGTCGTGGCGAGTAGCAAATCGTTCCACACTACAGCAGGAACCAGCGCTGGAGTCACCAACCTTGCAGAAGAAGGCTTGGCACTACGTAGGTGCTTCGTACAACTATAGTTACGGATCACTCTGTATCTTTCTAAACGGTTACAAGGTAGCTTTCAAGGAAACTAAACCTGGTCTTGAAATTGCTACTCAGTACAACATAACGGTGGGAATAAGAAATGGTGATCATAGGCGCTTCAAGGGAAGAGTGTCCTGTCTGCAATTCTATAAGGATGCCATGGATAGGATAGATTACCATGCAACTAGGGACAACCGATGCCTTGAAAAAATGAAAGGTGAGCAAAAACGTCTTTTTTTGATTCGAGGTTGTTTTGTTAGCCAAGAAGCTAGTAAGATCACTTAAGTCCCGATGTTCTTCCTAATGTTCTCTTTTTGTTCAAATTTCTGGAATTTATTTACCGTTTTTTTAAGAAGATCCAAAACTGGGTTTGGGAGGGATCAGATTGTATAATTTATTTTTAAGTGTGACACAGAATCAGCTCGTCATATTCTCTAAGGTTACCGAGAAATAATATTTTGATAGAGTCTTCATTTGGCCGTCGTTGTAGGTTGCGTTATCCGCGTTTAGCCGTTGGTCTTCTCCTGGTCGTTCTTTTCCTCTCGTAGCTATAACTCTTTTCTTGCCTTCTAAAACTCCCGGCGGTTCAGCTCTCCTCCGGTGGTGTTTTCACCTGAAGAATACAGTGCTGTCGACAGCTTGTGAAGACAAGAAACAGCTACGAAACAACAGTACGTAAGAAATGAACGTGAGAAGAAAATACCAACTGAAAGCTGAGATTTTTGTCTGGATACCTAGCGGGTCGGCGCTAAGTCCCCTCGTGTTACGCTGAACGTGATATGCAGTAAACAAAGGGGCGAGCGTAACAGACTGAACATTCACCATAGGACTTTTTCTTAATTCTTGTTTGCTAAAACACGAGACTGTAAGCAGTCCAAAAGCTTGCCGTTTTTCAACCCCTAAAAAAGCAGGCTTTTGGTTTATCACAAGATTTCTTTTTAAAACCCCTAAGAAATACCAGACTGGCAACTTTAACCCCTAAAAATACGACAGTCATACTTACCACACCCGTAGGGAATACCCCCCCCGGCCAAATGCTGAACACAGTCCAAGTGAGTTTTCTTTTTAAAGTTTCTTCTACTGCACATGGACTTGCGTTAACATATCAGTTTTAACATATTTTTATTACTTCTGCGAACTTTTATCACTGTCGTTTATCTTACTCGAGATCTGGGAGAAGTGATGAAAACAACTCAAAAAAACATTTTAAAACTTCAAAGCAGAAAACTTTGCCTTAAGGGTAGTTACTGGAAAAAAATTGACCATATTACACCAGTGTTAAGAAAACTAAATTGGCTTCCAGTCGCCAAACAGCTTGTGCTAAGGGATGCTGTAATGAGTTTTAAATGCTTAAACAATGTTGCTCCTCAATACCTGTCCTCAGTGTTTCATAAACGATCTTCTGTACACAAGTAAAATACCCACGTATCTGTCAGAAACTTCAAACACCAAGTTAAAGAACTGCTATTGCCCAGAACTCATTCAAATTGCGGTCACTATCTCTTAGGAACTCTTTACCAGAACCACTTACACAGTCAAAATTGATACACAGTTTTAAATCTCTAGCACGTCTCTTTGATGGTTAACATTAGAGTTTTTTTACTATATCTTTATATCTATTTGTAATTATATTTTAAGGATAATGTAAATTTTTATATAGATGGAAGAAATATTGTAAATTACGCCTTAAAACGTTGTTGAGAAAGGTTTAATAAAAATATGCATGTATGACGGTTGTAGTTTTAGGACGCATGCGCAATGGCCGTTTAGGTAGTGTGCGTAAAGAGAACACAGAGTGTTCAACCGGCCCCAGACTATTATTTTCAACAAAACTAACTTTCTTTAGCGTCAACTTGACCGACAACAAACGTTGATATTGTGCTAGTTTAGTTTACAAAAACAACTTATTTTTCTTGTGGTTTAGGTATTCCCAAGCCAGTGGCTATTTATCCTTTAAACGCAGCACACGGCGTTAAAGACGTTTCTTCTTATGGACTCCCCCCTGGTGCTGCAGTCGGAGTAGGGTTAAAAGAAGGGCCTCGCGGAAAACCAGGGGGGTCGTACTATTTTTACGGTACAACCAACAGCTACATTGAGATACCGCGACACAAAAAACTTGACACGCGTTTCTCTATCACAGTAATGATGTGGATCAGGCCTGAGTCCGAAGGACCCCTGTTTCAATATGATGACCAATCTGATTGGTTTGTTCACTTGTGGATCACACAAAATGGTTTTTATTGGGCTTTATGGTCTTATGACCTTAAACACTCCAAAACAATAGCTTGTCAAGTAAGGTTCCATGTTTGGCAGCACCTCGCTGTTACCTTCCAATATTCCACTGGACGTATGCAAATTTGGATTGATGGCGAGAAAAAGATAGGAAGCATTTTTAGAAAGAATGTGGTTAGAACCACTAGCCAGATACGGCTGGGAAGTGTAATAACTAGGAATGATCAAAGAGCCTTCAAGGGACGAATGTCATGTCTACAGGTTTACGACATTGCGCTGACAGGGGTGGAGATCCTGGCAACTAAGGACAAATGCTTTTTGCCCTCAGGTAATATGTATACAGTTCAGTACCTACTTCGTACCCAGGTTACTCTCTTCCTTCGATGAGAAAGCCTTGGTACGAGGTTATAGCTGCACAAGTTTGCTATCAAATTCGAGAACAGATAAAAAAGGCGTCCAGCTTAGTAGACTGCTCTGACACCATCCTGAGCGTTTACTCTGCACAGCGTCAAAATCTAAGAGTCAATTCCGCAACGCTTGTCTTTAGCCTACAGGTCTGCAATCCACCGCTTTAGATCCCAGCTGTGTGTTGTCGGTGCGTGTCTATGTTTTGTGACTCATTGGGTTTTGAAATTAGATTGCATCAGACTTTGTAGAGTTCAGAAAACCACCTAAGAAGTTCCCATCTCAAATTACTTTCGAGACAGAACCAAACCTTTTTTCTGAAAGTGTTACGCAAAATAAAGAAAAAGTAAAAAAGCTATTCAAAGAACAAAAAACAACCAAGAGTTGTTTTCTGAGCTTTCGTTGTTGGAATTGCCTTCTTTGCGTTTGAAAAGAAAAATCCATTATAAAAGAGCATGCCGAAACCAGATATTGGCTTCAACAACAATCATCTCCGGTTGAGTAAAGATCTTTCATTAGTCCTGTGCGCACTGCATGCCATTTCGGCAACTGTGACGTTAATCGCTAATGCAACGACTAAATCATTTCTGTGCAGTTGTTACTTGGCCTGGTAAACCATTCATTTAAAGTTGTTAATATGGTTAACACCACTCTCAGCTTTGTTCTTATCAACAGGAAAACTGACAAAATAGTAGTTTTTCCTTTACATTTCGTATGTTAGTCAGTTCAGGGTTCCGATTTGAAATCGCAAATCGCGCCGAATTACCAATCGTAAAAGCCAAATATCTTACCAGTGTTGCAGTGCACAAATAGAGGCGGGGGAGGGAAGAGAAGACTTAACCCTAGAAGACATGAGGAGGAGGGTCATTCTGACCCCCCTGGGTTTTGGGGGGTCATAAAAAGGTGCTAATTTTACCGACTTCTAAAAGCTAACAAACAACTGTTCTTTAATTAATGACACAAGGTTTGAGCTTATGTTGCTGACGTCATCACAGCAAACAACAAAACTCGTCGTTTGCTTTTAAATGGTGCACTGCCTAAAAAATGACAAGAACTATGAAAAAATAATTTCTTGTCAATGTTAAGCTTTTCTTTGAAATTCATGTTTGTAATTTTTTTAAATTATTTTGAAATTTTTGTAACAAATAATTAAAATCCGATAATGTCGCTGTCGGCAACCATTTTGGATTTTTCGGAAGTGGTTGCCATAGCAACATAATTAGCATTATTGATTACCAGAGACAATTGATTATATGTAACTACGTTTCCTAGCGAAGTGTCGTTGTTCAACTGTTTGCAACATTTTGGTGTCAACAGATTTCAGTTTTGACATTCTTTGTTGTTGTTGATATCACGTGACTCTAATTGAAAGATATTAGAAGTGCATGTCACATTGTTACATACTTTTGAAAAAGGAGGGGAGTGTTTCCATTGACCCATCCCCTCCCCCCCCCAGTGCCCCTCATGCCTTCATGCAACTTTTTTTTCTTCGTGTGTTCTAGGATTAACTGTATTCAGACCGAGCATTCAAGTTCCCAAGGCTTATAACTCTAGCATGATGAAATATATTAAAACCAAACTTTGAGATATACTAGGATGTGATGTAATTCAATTGGTGTTACATATCACTGTGACGTCATTATGACGTAATGGTTTCGGAAAGATTAGATTTTTGGGCGATCAGCTTATGCGCTTGTCGCTTGATTTATATTAATTCCAAGTACTAATTAATAACATTGTTTGTAACATTTCAAGGCAGAACCGATGTTTCAACATGAACAATTCATAGCCACAATACTTTCACAAGAAACGTTACTTCTCTTGTTCATTGTTAATTAAATTAACAGGTGTAGTTATTTCGGCAGTCACATTTTGTATAAAATTACGTAAAATTTTTGACATTTTCAACTCTCGCTGATATTATTGCGCAGTACCTATTACGCCAACGATTTCTAAAACATTTAAATTGTGTCTCTAACATAAAAAAGTTTTTGAGCACGTAGAGGAGGATTCTGCGCATTGCCGCTCTCTTTTTTCAACAGAATATTTTAAAATCTTTTATAAAATAACTTCCGTGAATCTCGCGCGCTGGTTGTTCGAACACCATGTCTTTATCAGAGTATATGAACACGCTTTTGACATCACACAACAACATTGAATCTGTTGCCAGCTGTCATCTTTTTTTTGCACTTGCAAAAACAGTTTCTTTTTTCTTAGAAACATGTCAGACAGTAAAAACACCCAAAACCTTCATCTAAATCTGAGTAGAAAAGAAAATGAGCCAAAGTTACTAGAGAACTTGGAATGAAAAAGACGTGGTTCGCCGAAGACGGCTCGTGACTTTCAAGTTTTTTGTCAATTCTCCTGGCATATCCCCCCGCGTTTATGTCACAGGCAAAGACACGGAAAATGCGTTTTATTGCTTAAACATTATTCCTCGACACTAGCTCAAAAGGCCATATGAAATTTGAAAAACACTCAATGCCCAAGTTAAGCATATAAATCATAAACTCTCTTTCTAATTCATTCGTATTGTTTCAATCACCATTGTTATAATTTATTCTATGTATCGGCTTGTTATGCTCATTCTTATCCAACACTGAAGACGACTCTTCTAGTGTTGAAATTAATTGTTTGGAAAACTTTAACATGTTCTTTGTTTCCTCAAAACAAAGCAGTTTATTTCTCGGCAAAAACAGTTCACTTGTTTTTGGTTCTTGGTTGTAAAGATATATGAGAAAGGTATGAAAAACTAAAAAAATGAAAAAAAACATGCATCCGAAAAAGGTTACCATAGCAACAATAGAGCTTCTAACCACAAATGTTTTATCGTATTCTTGTCTTTCAAAAAATTGGAGGAACACTCGCAAGTTTTGATGGTAATCGTAGAAATGATTAGAGAATGACGACTCTGAAGCCAGCGCAGACACTTTGTGCTCCACCCCCCCTCCCCACCGGATTGGTTAAAGCCCAGTTTTAGTCGTGTCGGGGTAAATCTGGCTCACATGAGACTCGAACCAGTGGTTATGAATAGCAGCACCCGTTATTTAACAATTATTCCAAGAGCGCGCGTTGGATATGAGATGGTAAACAGCCGACGAGGTGCGTAGCGCCGAGTTGGCTATAAATCATCTCGTATCCAACAAGCGCGAATGGAACAATTGTTTTATTAAATTTAACTAGTTTTCTAAACTCTTCCATACTTAAAAATAACAGCTAAATTATATTCAGAACCTATTTTTTGGCTGTGCAAACACTACAGTCAGTTTCCATATTTGGTGAACTCCGAATATGAGCAGATAACCGAGATTGAAAATTTAATAAAATACAGTATCGCAAACAGTTTCGAACTAAGGATGTTCTTCCTGAGTGGCTTACTTACCGCTAAAAAATCTAAGTTTGCTTGTGCAACAACTTAACTTGCCTAACGGTTGCGTTTTGATGGATATTGTAATTTAGATACAGATTGGTCAGATTCCCGAACACAATAATCAGCACAGCAAAACAACCACAACAACACTGAAGAGCGATGAAAAACAGTATTGATATAAATTTATTATATTGTGCGCGCGAACGTGCGATGCCACTCTAGTTCTTCCTTGCTAATAGGCCTGGGTTGTTTATTGGATGTATGACTCGCCAAGAATTGTTTCCAAAAGTACATGTAGTTTTTTAACAGCAATGTTTCTTGTTTTGTTTCTATGAACGTTAAAGACGCGTTACGCTAACACGAGCTTAAGGGTTCTTTGATAATTTCACAAGCACTTGGCCGCTTTGTGTTTTATCGTGTGTCTGGAGCTATTGACCTACAAAACATATTCTGTCAGGAATCTAATTTCAAGAAATATTTGTTTTCCTACAAAAGCTTTTAGGCTGAAAAGTTGTTTGCTAACAATTCCATTGTTTTCTTTGCTTAGATTGTAAATCGGCCGTTTTTGACTTTGAGGGTGGACCTTCTTCTCTTGATAATTGGATTAAAACGGGTAGCGCGTTTATTTATCAACCAACTTACGGTGACAACGGAGCTGTGAGAGGGGCCCCTGAACCTTTGTTACACCAGGGACATTACTCGATTGCTGGGTTTGAAAAGAGACCTTACCCTAATGTTACCGCAGGTCAAAAACATGGAGACAGTGCTACAGGTACTCTTAAATCCCCAGAATTCCAAATCATTGGACCGCAAGTTACTTTCCTGATCGGCGGAGGCTGTCGACACATTCGAGTCGAGCTGATCATCAACGGAGTCGTGGTTCTAACTAAATCACCGGGTTGCGCATCAACAACACTTGTTAGAAAAAGTTGGGATACTACACAATTTGTTGGTAAAACGGCCAGAATTCTGTTGACTGACAACAGCAGTCAAGGCTGGGGGCATATTAACTTTGATGATTTTCGTGGTGACATTGCTTTCTGCCAAAAAGGTGTGACATCTTTACTTGAAGCTTTGGTACAATTTTTAACCTTAATATCTTAAAAATATGACTTATTTGCAACATTTGTTTATTATATTTACTTTAGAAAGCAACTAAATGCTCGAAGCATGCTTTATTTATTCAGGACAACACTTAGTAGTAGTAGTAGTACTAGTAGTAGTAGTAGTAGTAGTAGTAGTAGTAGTAGTACTAACAGAACTAACAGTAACAGTAAAAATTATAATAAGTGAATAACATTTTTCTTTGCTTATGGCTTCTAATAGTTATTTGTGTAATAATGAAAATTATTACACTTCCATTTGAAGTTGTTTTCGTTTTGAAAAGCATTTGTGAATGTAATTTGCAAGGTGGGTTGTTAAAATTGGCTCAACTGATGTAAATAAAGCAAATATTGTATTTAAGTGGTCTGTTGAATCAACGCCTTTTACTTTAAGCTTTTTGAAAAATATTTGACGAAGGTCATTATAAAGATTGCATTCAAAAAGAAAATGTGGTAGTAGTAGTAGTGGTAGTGGTAGTGGTAGTGGTAGTGGTAGTGGTAGTGGTAGTGGTAGTGGTAGTGGTAGTGGTAGT
>JAOBAT010062108.1:7022-24965 GCA_026413305.1 Hydrozoanthus tunicans | reverse complement strand
TGCTATATTAACCTTGAATGGGGTTTTAACGTGAAAATAACAGACTAAGGTCTTGCTATATTAACCTTGAATGGGGTCTTAACGTGAAAATAACAGACTAAGGTCTTGCTATATTAATCTTGAATGGGGTCTTAACGTGAAAATATCAGACTAAGGTCTCGCTATATAACCCTTGAGTGAGGTCTTAGCGTGAAAATATCAAACTGGGTTCTTGTTCTATTGATTGTGCTTGAGTGTGCTCTGCGGGAAACTCCTAATGCCCACGGGCGTTAGGGGGGACCATTACTGCGCAAAGTTACTTATCTATTCAAAAAAAAATACATTATCGAACCCACCAGTGGCAAAATGGCTTACTGATATGCTAATTGCAGGTCCGCTACTGGTGAGAACTGGCAGCAAATCATGTTGTCGTGCATCAACACTCCAGACGTGAAGTGCGACCCAGAAGCCGACCCTAAGGGCGACACTTGCGGAACAGACTTTGCTTACTTCTACTTCGTCACATTCTACGCTATTTGCTCCTTTCTGGTAAGTTATTTATTTTACCAATCATATTTCACCGCCGCCTGGTTAGCCCAGTTGGTAAGGCGCAAGTCTGTCGTGCGGAGGCCCGGGTTCGATTCCCGGTGCCGGACTTTCTCTCAGGGTCTTAAAATAACTGAGGTGAATGAGCTGCCTTTGCTCTAACACCTGCAAAACGGTTAGTCCTTGGCGTCTTCTTGGATAAGGCCGTTAAACCTTAGGTCCCGGGTTTCAGACCTAAAAGGGGACCTCGAGTCTGCTTGTACAACCGTGTAAAAAAGTCAGAAAACAAAACAAAAAATAATCATCTTTCTTTTTTTTGTTTTGTTATCTGAAGCACATATTTTATAACGAACATCACTGGAAAAAGTTTTATTTTAACATAATGCGAATTTTTTTGCGGACCTTAAACAATTAAAAAACGCCGCCATTTTGGTGATGCCGAGTAAATGTGACGTAGTTTAAGGACGTGACGTCAATATGACTTGGATTAAGGAAAGTAGAAATGCCGGAAAAATGTGTTGCAGCGAGGTTTCCACTATCAATTTCTTTAAAACTTACCACTTCCGACGGAATTACTTTTTTTTTGTTGCGACGCGACGCAAACCCCTTAGACTACATCACAGTGAGCCTGCTGTCCTTGATGATGAGCGGCAAGGGCTGACAAAATAAATGTTGATTTTGAAGATTGGTAAAAGTTTCGCGTGATGAACAATTTAAGATATTCATTTTTATAGGCACAATTGTTGATCTATGTAAGGTGACTATTTTTTGATATTGAGTGAGTCATCATTTCAGAAATGAGATGATTGGTAGGTGAATCAACGAAGGCTTAATACCAAACTTAAATGCACTTATTCCTTTTTCGTGCAGATAATCAATTTGTTTGTGGCCGTCATCATGGACAACTTTGACTATCTGACTCGTGATTGGTCAATTCTGGGTCCGCATCATCTGGAAGAATATGTCCGTGTGTGGTCTGAGTACGACCCGGAAGCAAAGTAAGAGTTTTGTTTGTGGAACTCAGTCCTCCCTGCAGATCGACTCACCAGCATTTCCTTTAACAAGAATTAATCTGTGTTACACACTCCTCTTCGGTAATATATTTCCTTTTTCCCCAGTTAAGTCATTGTTTCTTTACAATACCCGAGAGCCGAGTCGTTCAAAGGCCGATTAACACTAAACCAGGATTTAAATTTTAGCCCACGTTCTTGTGTCAAACTTCACAGAGATTGATTTGAGCTGTATTTTTGGAATTGATAGGTTTTTTTCAGTTTTTTAACGAACAATAAGCCTCTTCTTACAGAAGAAATAAGAACTTTGGCTTCACTTAACCAGCCTTTGAACAAACTAGCCTAGGTACATAACCATAACAAGGTGGGGACAAAATTGTAAAACTTTCGTAGTTATTCTCCGCACTATTCATGTACAAGACTTGATGTATATAAGTTTGTACGTTTTTTACGCCCTGAAAAAGAACCTAACTAAAGGTTCGAAACGTTGGTAAAATTTGGCGTTTCTGTTTCGGCTTTCACTTTCTAAGACAAGACGTTTTTTACGGAAAATGTCTCGGCAACTTGGAGATTTTCCTGTAAAATTCGTGTTTCTTACACCAAGTCTTTGCTCACCATTCGAGTTCCCAGTGCTTAAGTGATTAACAGCGTCGCTCTCACTGTATTAGGAAAATAAAAGAATTCCCATCTTAACCTCAGATTTTTTCCACCTTATTTCTCTTGCTTATCTTTTGACTATTCCATTTTCTAGAGGCTGTGTGAAACATGTTGACATTGTCATGTTGCTAAAGAGAATTCAGCCGCCTTTAGGGTTTGGCAAGTTCTGTCCACATCGGGAGGCTTGCAAGGTACTGTTCTACATTTTCTTGTCTTTTTACTAAAATAATCATTGTGGAAGGTCGTCTATTTCTTAGTATGACCATGACTTAAAACTAAATAATAGATGTAATCGGGTGTCTGTTTACTGATGCCAAAATACACTTCCTCAAGCAATCTTAAGAACACAGGAGCAAGTTGTTCGTATCTGACTGACAATGTCGGATCCGAGAGTACGGAAAAGGTGCGACCTGTACACGTACCCATAATTCCTAGCGCATTACTTCTAAAATAGGCCTTATGCATGTTGACGTCAAACTAGTCAATTTCACCCCGAGCCTCGTATTCAAGAAATAGATGTGAACATTTTACACCTGTAACTCGTGTTCACGAAGGAATCCTTTTCACTTATGGGCGCATAAGGATTTGATTTATGAAGTATTCACACTTTCGTGACTCGAAAGCGAGGCTTTGTGGTGTTTGACGTAAAAATGCAGAAGTCCTATTGCCCATAAAACGCACAGTGAAATCTGTAAACCTCGAATTTGACACACGGTGTTGTTAGTACAAGGAAGAGTTTTACCAGCTGTTGCCTTCCCCGAGGTTTTGTTTTAGTGGTGCGAGGTTGGCAATGGGAAAATATACAGTTGTTTTTTTGGATTGTTCATTTGCATTTGTGAATGTATGAAAAACAACCTGAAGCTATTGATTTAACATTGACTTTCTACTGCATCAGCTTTATTTTGTTGAATGCTGGTATTCGTTTTAAACATACTCTTATGTACCATTTCAGAGACTTGTTGGAATGAATATGCCCTTGAATCGAGACGGAACCGTTAACTTCAACGCGACTCTGTTCGGTCTAATACGTACGGCGTTGGCCATTAAACGACCTGAAGGTAAATCTTTTAATCCTTTCAGCCCCAAACAGGACAAATGTCGTTTCATACCGCCTCAAAGTGCTACAAGTGCGAAAACCGACATGAATCGTTTTCAACATTTTTTGTGCCAACTTGAATAACAAATTGTGCAGGAACTCTGCGGACTCTTTATTTTCCTGATGAACTGAGCGAAAAATCCGTCAGAGTTGCGAATCGCTATATGACATCAATGACTCAACTCGGGATGACCAAAACTGCGTGCATAATACCAACCATGTGCACAACACACCTGAAAAATACTATAGTGATAAAACAATGAAAGAAACCAATTTGGCCTGTCTGTTATACAATGCAGTTAGTTTGAGAGCGGCACGGGCTGAGTCAGTGACGTCATATCCGTTGTCTGTGCTCAACCCAGCATGACGCAGGTGATTCACTCTCGATTAATGGCGGACGAAAAACACCAGGGTTAAGCCTCGAAAAAACACATTTTAACCAAGGTTTGAACCATGAGCCTAAGAGAAATTTACTACTTCTTAGGGAAATCGTGTAGTGAGGAAATGTAAGTGTTGAGAAACTAGTCTTGTATTTCGCTTTGAAATATGTTTTTGTTGGTAAAGAACTCCAATGTTGTGAACACGTAAGAATTTTTTCAAAACGTTTCAGGGAAAGGATCGCTGGACAAAGCCAACGAAGAGCTCCGAGCGATTATCCTTAAAGTTTGGCCTAGGACGTCAATGGACTTTCTTGACACCTTGGTTCAACCTGCTGGAAGCAGTGAGTAACTAAATGATACGATCAGTGAACAAACGACAACAAAACCGTTCATTTCCACAATACATACATACGTACATACGTCAAACACTCCCACTGGGGCTTTTCAGTGATCAAGTTCACAACAACAATTGAAATATAACAAATTTTGTCCATTCAGTTTTAGGTAAATATGAAAAGTATATCCCAGATAAAAAAAAAACAACGAAAAAAGTCACATGGAAAAAAAGATATTTGTGGTAAAACAAATTCTAAAGAGCCTGTGACCTAACAGTTTTTTTTGGTCAAATCGTTTAGTATAAAAATTTAAGAACTTCTGTAAAAATTTGAATTGGAATAAAGCGTTAATTTTCCACAGTGGCTCAAGCTAGCAAAATTTTCGAACACCTTGGTTCACGACCGTGTTTTTTGAGGACAGCGTTGTAACGTCATTAATAATAATCAAATAGAAATATGGTATTTATGCCATTTTCGAAAGCATTTAGGTTTCGCGGTTAGTAGCTCTAGTTGAAGTGTACTTGTTTCCTATTTTCAACTTCATCCTCACGTTTAGTTTTCAACTATTCAGATGATGACGTCACTGTTGGAAAGTTCTACGCGACCTACCTCATACAGGATTACTTCCGGCGCTTCAAGCAGCGACAGAACGCAGAGCGTCTGAGCGGTGACAGTACGCTTAACAGCCAGGCCTTACAGGTGTGTTTATATTGTGTTCGGTGGACTTTTAAGATAATGGTGGTGCTAACTTAACGGATGATAATTGCTGGTGTTGATATCTTACTTGTAACGGTGATTGTGGTAGTGTTGGCGAGGCAGATTATCAAAAATATTATGAAGATAGAAATGAAGGTGTCAAAGTATCCACATTAAAAATGGTGATGATGACTAGGTGATCATAATCATGTTGGATGATGAAAATGATGGCAAAGATGACCATGGTGGCTGTAAGAGGTAGTGGCGATAATGACTAAGTGATGATAGTTATGATGATAACGATGATATTGTTAGTGATAATGGTTGTTGTTTTTTGACGGAGATATCTTTGACTTTAGGTATTAGCGGTGGTTTTCTATTTTCAACATTATTCTTAAGTTATACAGTAGCAATCTTTCGTTTTAATGATAAGGGGTCTCATAATTGGAGCAACGCTCTGTGTAGACTTTCTAGCCTTATGGCGAAGCTAATAAATCTTATGTTACAGACCTTATTCATAAAAGGCGACAATTTTGATAGTCTTTTGTCTACATTCAAACTAGCCCTGCTGACCTCGTTTTGGGTAACAATTTAAAGTTTAACTAGTAGGACTAATTTGGATATAGACAAAAGAATATTAAAATCGCCGCGAGTTATGAATAAAGTCAATGAAGGTGACAATATAGCGACAAGGATGGTTGATGATGATAGTAATTGTAGTGATGATGTTTCAGATTGCATTTTGTTACCTATTGCAAGGCAACTCTGTCTCATTTACTAGCAACAAGCACCTGTACCTGTTGCGTCTTTCACCTGTGGTAGGCCGAGTCTAGGTCTGCGTTTTCTAACAGTCTATCTACGTTGTCGAAAGCGTGTAAGTTTGCGCTACTTGACGGTCCATGTCATGAACTGTCAAGAACAGATGAACACAATTTCTTAATCTATTTTTGCGCCTAAAAAATTATTTGGCGAATAAATTAAAATTTTGGTCGCTAACTAGCCACTAAAGAGTAAACAAAACTTTGGGATATTATAAGAGCCTCTTGAGTTTGTATTTATAAAGTTCATGCATTGCCAGGACACTTGTCACTACATTTATGTCACACTAAGTAACCTGAGTAACGCCTTTAGGTGTCTAGTTCATTCATAAAAGTTGTAATAGAAATGACATGTATCACTTTACTTTACACAAAGACATTGAAAAGGGAATTGGTTGTCTTATATTTTTTAGGCGGGTTTGCGAACACTTCACGGCATTGGTCCACAGTTGCGTCGTGCTATCTCTGGTCGGCTGGATGACGACGAAGAAGAGTTGTTTCTGAAGGAAGTTGAAAATCAGAAATCGCAGGTTTGTAAAAGCAATTTTAACAACTATTTCAAAAGCACGCTTTCGATATGAGATGGTAGATTAACAAAGGCCGCGCTTGGCGCTTAGTGAGCTAAAAGTTTGAAAGAAACTTGGAATTGTTTTACGGGTAAGAGTCTCTCCCCCCTGGATCTTACATTTTTTGTTCTATAATAATAATAATTATTATTTCTATGCGGTTATCACTTTGTATAGAAAGCATCATTGATGCTTCTTGTCGTTTATTAACGAATTCCTTTTTATGGTATACAGCATAAAGGTTTCTGGGAGAGTTTGAAAATGGCGGTCACAGCATCTCCAAGAGGCAGTCGATCGGGAAGGTACGTAATTAGAAAGTTGTTTAACGTATTCGATAAACTGATCATCACCAGGGCTTGCACTGTTTGGAGTTAAAAGAGCTGATGATAAAGACATCGAAAAAGTTGTCCTCGCGCTTATGTAAAATGAGTTTTTCTTATTAATTTTGTTTTATGTTATTTTTGACTCGTGGAATCGCGGGAGAACAGGCAATAGAGCTCGAGGTCTCCTTCGAGGTCAGTTCAATGTCCCTATCTGAGACGCGAAAGTCTAACCGTTTGCAGATGTTAAAGCAAATACAGCACCTTCTCTTCAGTTATTCAGTTGTTCTAAGACCCTGATTGAAGGTCCGGCACCGAGAACCAAACTTGGGCCTCCCGCACAACAGACCTGGACTGACCAGGCGGCGCGATGATAGACCTTTATTCTTTGTTTTTAGCATTATAGTATTATATTTTCCCTCAGCTCTTTTTTGCTTCTAGATTATCTCCTTTGTTTACTCAATCATTTGTTGTGTTTCCTCGCAGTTTCCGTCGACCAGTTTCCTTCAGGCTGTCGTCTTTTATCAAGAAAGGCACTCCCGAACAGAAACGAAAATCGTCACTTCCCACTGATATAGATATGCTGCAGGTTAGGAGAATGTTTTGGCTGTATAGGAACTCGTTCTTGTTTATGTGTGAAAGCTCTTTAAATGATGAGCAAGTTAAACATGGCGTCTTCCTATTCTAATCTCTGAGTTTGACTGTAGTGAATTGCCTTGCTATTATGCTAGTTTCGAAGCTTTACCAAGCGAAGGTCGTTTGAGAAACAATTGCAAAGAGTTATTAAAATGGTTAATTTATTTTTTATTGTTAGAAAAGTTACAATGTCTTCTTAATTTCAATCTTAGCTGTCTCCAATCTCAGTGGGCGATGACAAGCAACCCCTTGTTCCGCCTGACGAGAATGCCAATGAATCCCGAAATCAGGAACGAGCAAAACTCGAGACTGAAAAGGAAACTGAGAGCTCAGGGCCTGGAACCAAGCTACTTAATCCCACCCACAGTTCCCTTAAATCAGCCCTTAGTTTACCTATCCCACAGTCCAATGGTTTCTTGGTGAAGAAACCGGATGAGGCTGAGGACGATTGGCCACCAGAAACACATGAAGGAAGGAGGCGAAGTAAAAGCGAGAGCCTTAGTGGCGAAGTCAAGCCCCTTTCATCTGAAGATATTCTATTGATGTTGCCATTAAGAAAGCCTATTGACAAAGAACACTCTACGAGTGCACAGAGCCTTGTTGGAAAGGCTCTTCAGGATGAAGGAATCCGCCTAACAGAGGATGATCCTCTCGTCCGAGTAGCAGAACAGGAGATCAAGGAAGCATTTGACGTCTCCACTGAACAACTAAATGAAGCTGCAGAGAAAATTCTTTCAGAAATTGAAGATAATCTAAACCAGCCTAGTGACTTGGAGTCTTTACAGGACGAGAGCGGAGAAGCTTTAGATGAGGAAGAAATTACGAACTCTCCGTGGAAAGCAGGTTTAAAAAGTATACCAGAAAGTTCAATTGTCATTACAGATTTATAGTGCAAACTAATTGTATAGTTTGGGTGAGAGTGGCATCTTGCAAATAGCAGTCTGGCAGAACGACTTCTTTCTATTTCTTTGGAGTGGAGTTAAAGTTTTAACTTATTGCAAAGTTTGGATGATAATGGCATCGTTTTGTTGCGGATGGATCTTGTAAATGGAAATCCGGCAGAATGACTTGGTTTCATTTCATTGGATTGAAAATAACCGAAAGCTATAAGCTACGAGGAACTCCCTTGTACTGGCAAGGTTCTCTTAACAGCTTCACTTCAAAAATTGCCTAAAATGGGTTTTCGTCTTGCAAGGAAGAGGTTTGGGAAACTTCAGTGTAACTTTGTGACGTGTATGATCAACCCCTATTTTCTTGCAACTACAAAACTGACTTTCTTTGATACTGGAAGGAGAATATGGCTTTTGTCATTGTATTTCGTGAAGAAAAAGAAACAAAGTCCCTTCCCTCTTTGCGTTTCCAGTTACCATGGGAACAAGAACTTCAAAGTGATGCTTTATAATGTATGATACGTGAAATTCTGCATTTTGTAGCTGGCATCGCAATACAACTGAGTTTGATTGTGTGCTTGCGAGGACGGATAGGTGCTCTAGAACGTACCATCCGAATATTTCCATCATTCCACGCTGTGAATAGCCATCAATACAGTTTTGACGCAGTTTTGTATGTCGTTTTCATTCAGTGGTTAGTCAGCGAAATCTCGTGGAGTTACTTCGACAAGGTAGCTAACATACTTATACCAGATGCAACCTTTTGAATCATGGAGCAAGTTTTCCACACGTTCACCATTTTGGAGTTCGACGATGATTTAATTCTTGATGCTGTTTGCTAACCGTTTTAGAGGTTTGAGCGCCGAGGTAAATGGCATAGAAGGTCCTTGTTGAGTAGAATTGGGTAATTCAAATACTTTAGCTCAAGTTTCACTTTAAATTTAATTGACATTGGCGCAAGACCAGTGTGTTGTTTTCTATTGAACAGACTTTTAATGGACTAAACTGCACGCTTTCTAACAGGGTCTAAGTGTTCCTTTCAAGCTTTGTTTGTAAATTTTAGAGATCTTTTGCAGTACTTTAAACAATATTGAATAATTTTCGTCTTACTAAAGAATTTAACTTAAATAGTTGGAAAAATTGTTAACACAGACTATACTACTAAGACAGTCCCTGTGTTTAGTACGTGCTGTTTAGTCCAAGAGTCTATGAAATTTGAGAATAGAATAATTGTTTTTATTGTCCGATGCAATTCGGTAGACTTCCAGTATGTAACTTAAGATGAACAGTGAGTAATGGCAGGTGAGTGGAGACTAAGATTTTATCTCGATTTTTAATATGTACAGAGAAAGGAAAGAGTTTATTAGTTGGGATTTTTCCTGATAAGATAAACAAATTTATTTAGGTAGAAGAAAAGATGCACGTTTTTCTTGGGAGCCGAATGGTGATTTCTGTAGGGCCTTGAGTGTTCATTTTTAGATTCGTTCTATAAATTTTCTTGCGGCTGGTCTTAGTCCCTCAAAAATTTTGAATCAGTTTTTTTTAAAAAAACAATCCTTTGTGTTGAAAGGAAAATGATTCGAAAAATTTGATACTCAAAGTCGCTTTCCTAGCGTTCATGATTTTGCTCGTGTTTCATGCTTTACATCGGCGATTCGCGTTTCAAATCGACGTTTAACGCTTTACATGCTTGTTTCACACTTTACATAAGTGTTTCGCGTTTTTATTAATGCCTAAAGTTCTGCAACGGCCAGATTATTTTTTGTATACATGTAAAACACAACGTTTTAATGAAATATCAGCTTTTTTGTCTTCTCGTGAAACAATGAATAAGGTCCTCGGGTTTGATTCTATTATCACATCGTATGGGTTGTCCAGTGGAACAACAAATTGTCTTTTGAGGAAGCGTGTGTGTATGTTTAATTTACAGAAGTCAGGCATAGGGCCTGAGAGGAAATTAAGATAATGTATAATATATTGTTTTACAAAATTAACTTATTATAGATTTTACATTAATGAATTTGTCAGAGTGCAGTTAAGCAACTCTTTTATTGCTTTCCTTTACAATATATGGTGTATTTCTCCGCTGGCCGTTCTCAGCGGAGTGTAAAATTTAAATGGTTGACAAGCTTAAGTTAGCTTGCTTTGCTAAATTCCCTCATAAATATTATTTATATTTCAATTCGTAATACGAATTATTATTGGCTTAAAAAAGCTCTGACGTCACGAGACACCTGGTGGTCTTACACCTACAGTTGAACCCCCATAACTCGAATTCCCCGCTGACTCGAAACAAAAATGATTCCCCCCTTGAGTCTGCCTCATGTATTTACTGTAATTTTACCCATATAGCTCGGAAATTCGTTTCCCTTGGTGATTTGTGTTATCGGGTTCAACTGTATCTCTAAAACTGCTACCTTGGAACTTTCATTTAAGAAAGTAAAAAAGATTTTCAAAAACGGGTATCTCCGAGTATTAGATGTTTTGAATTAGAAGTGCTCTATTCCATAATTTCGAAGCAGATTTTTAGGTAGTGTTCCGCTTCAAAGCGACCTTTACTTGCGATTGACCAAACCAAATAAGATGGCGACAGTACTTTTGACCACAATGCCTTGCGGACCTAACGTCACCGAAAGAGACAGTTAAAGGCCAGTGTTGTTGAAACTCTTCATTATTCTAAAAATAGTGCGTTTGTCACTTCTGATGTCTACAGATTCTCTATATGCGATTTTAATGGGCAGTTTTAGATTTTTCTACGCAAGGAGTTGTTGGTGATTTTAGTCGTCGCCATCTTTTTTGTTGCGGTCACTTTTACCTACTAGAACAACTGTCTTAATCCACGAGTGTGGAAAAGCTCCGTTTTGCTCTTGAGAAGGCAGTTTATATTCACCACAGTCAACCTGGAAGTATTTTTGTAGCTTGATATTTAAAATTACTTTACAAGAAATTTGGAAAAGCGTATGTGAAATTTTATAGATAAATTTCCTTACAGAGCTGTAAATAGAAATTAATTTTATAAGAAAATGTGGTGCCTGCAAGGCCATTGGAAAAAGATAAACCGCTATTGATCGAAGTCAAACGGTCGAAATAAAGTTATTTTGTAATACGCTTTTGTACTTGTGTTTTGAACTCAAACTTTTTTTTTTATTTTAACAGTTTAGAGAATTTTTTATATCATTTTATAAACTCAGTTCCTCCACGCTGGAATTTGTTTACGTTTTACTGCAGTTCGAGACTAAGGTTAAGCAAGCGAGCAAACAGTCTTCCCACTTTTTCGTTGCCAAATGCTTTTTTTTATATTGTATTTGATAACTGGCTGGGCTTGAAAGGGTCAAAATTCTGTGGTTGGGCTTCCTATGCGTGATCTGTCAATATTTATATAGTTTACCTCCAGTAGAGTAAGGGGGCGGGAGTGGAGGCTGAGATTTATGAACTAGGCGGAGGCAACAAGTTCGTTAAAGAAACACGAATGCCTTCCAAACATGCAGTATATCTTTTAAGTACATCAAAATCCGCGCAACCTTATATGACTGAAATTTAATTTTTATCCAGAATCCTTGGGGCATTGACGCCCAAAGTATTAACCTTGTCAGTGACTCTGGTTGGCTGTTGTAGCCTTGGAGTACCTAAACTACCCACAACCTCGTTCCCAGTTCTCTATCCAAAGCTTCGAGAGAGAGACTGGGAACGTTGGTCTCTTCATTGTTTGCACTCGATGCCATTCCTGAATACTTTACCTCATTATAATGAGTTATTAGGCTACTGGTGCATGGTGCTGGCCAGGAATAACCACGTGACTTACGACCTCATTACTTGAGACACCATATTGCGGCAACCAAGTATAAAGTTAATGTAACAGTATTAAAACTGTTGAGCCGGTGACCGAGTGGCACATGTTATTTCGTACTATCCCGTATTTAACTCCAAGTATTTTAGTTTGATCATTTCCAGATGTGAATTTCCCGCACGCCGCCACTTTGAAGTGTGAGCGGTTTTGGTTGCAGGGCCAGACCCCTCTCGTTCATTGCTAATGTATTCATAGATAATGGAGACTGGCACTACAACCGAACATGTCATGCTTCAAAATGGCGGCGCCCGGGAAATTCAAACCAAGAAACAATTTTGCTTTCAGATTGCTTAAAAACTCATTCTATTTCCTGTATTATGGTTGCAGATATACTGCTCTCTGGTTGGTTGAAGTGGAGCTCTGTAAATATTTCTTGCATTACAACTTGCTGAAGCAAATCCTCAATTTTCTTGATTTTCTTATATCCTTTTTTGAATTTATAAACTGTTTTTCTGAAGTGAAAGACTAATTCTTGCACTTTGACCGGTTGAATCGGACATTTCTTGCTTCAGAGTAATGGGTATAACTTTCAGTCACGGTTCACTGAGCGTGCTAACATTATACGCTTACAAAGACTGCTCGCGAGCTGCTCTTCATGAGCAGTAACTGTCACACATCTATTGTATAGCGTAAACAAAATAAAAAAACTCTTTCTCTTCAACGTGACCCCAGCAAAAAGCGAAAGCAATGGACACCAGCTGGTCAACAATTTTCGAGGTGTTGACCTGCCAGGACACATTTGATTTTAACTCATCCACGTGACCTCGATTTAGCCAATACGAGTGCGCATTCCAGTTTAAAACGCACTGGCTATATAACAACTACCACTATGACCAACAGCAAGTGGATATTTTGCCCTTTATAATCTTTCTCAGGGTGATATTCAATGCAAATATATTAATATTGTATTTCATCGCAAATACATCAAAATTGATATTCAATGCATGTATAGTAGTGTCTACCTACCTATCATCCAAACTTTCGTCAACAGGTTTTATATCCCTATGAGGCGTCGAACTTGCAACTGGCGCTAAATTTGATTGTAAAAAAATCTTGTCTGAATGATCATGACGTTGTGCCAGAGCCGACAAACACGTGAAATATCAACGAAGTCAAAACTTAATGGCGAGAGCAAATAACTCAGAGAAAAAAATCCTCGTCTTGGCGAAGTCGCTTTTTTTAACAACTTTCCTACTGTTTCCTTCTGTCTGCTTTCTCTATCTGCATTATTGCGATACATGCAACATGCTTTCTTGGCGAATTAGGAAACGCTGAAAGAACGTCAAAAGGACGATTTCAGTCCTGTTTTGACCAAATACAAAACCAAAAAGCGATTGCTTTGGTTTATAAAAACCCAAGAACAACTGCTCATAAAATTTTTCATTTCAAATTTCCGTACCTACATGTCTGAGCTCCAGCAGGTTACCACTGAACGTATGAACATGAACACAAGACATAAAAAAAATTCTACTCACCTTTGACGCCTTTTCATCTCGAAGAGGGAATTTGTACGCAAAAAATGCAGAATCCGGGAGGCAAACCACCTGGAAGTATTTCATTGTCTCCATAAACTTTGAAAATTATACTTCATGTAAACCGCCGTGAATAGAAATCGACGTACATGGTCATTTATCGACCACTCTAGGCTGCTTTGTTTTACCAACAGCCAAACTACGGCAACAGAAAGTCTGCAACTTGTTCGGTTTTCCAAAACGGAAGCCAAGACGACTGTTTGGATGTAAAAGTAGACGACTGCACCATAGCTCAGCGACCGCTTGTTATTTCTCCACTTCAACTGGAATTGAGATTTGAGCAAAGTAGAACCAAATACTTCTAAACGTGTAACAGCTTTTTCTAAAGGTCTTCAAATTGTGTCCTGTTACATACGAACGCGTGTTGAATCCTGATTGGCTGAAGTGGTGGTCAACGTAAACTCACAACCTGCACAACCTTGGGTGCTTCTTTTCCTCGTGATTGAGGACCAAACTGAACAATTTCAATCACTCCATAAGCACGGGAGAATGTGGTTTATTGTCCTTTGTATCAAATATGATATGCCTTTTACTCGTTTGAATGCGATAAGTAAGCTGTTGATGAAATTAGGTCTGTGTTTGTTTTATTTGCTAACTTGCCTAAGAGATAAAAAAAGGTACTGATGGGTTTCGGAAAAACTTTTGGGTCAGGAACAAATTATTTATCAAAAACACAGTTCCTCTGGTTATACTGCGTTTTGATAGGAGTCCAGTATATATAATCAATAATAACGGTCAGTAAATAATATCGATGAAATACATTAATATTCAAGAATAATCGATGAAATATATACATCAATAATCATTGATGAAGTACATATACTTTTCCTACTCGTGGAAATGTTGTGAAAATTTCATTATTTTTTCGTTTTAACATCTACTGACGAACAAATGCGCTTTTTGAAAGCATCTCACGTCGATAACTACATGTTAAAAAAACATCGCGACAAATTGCATCTTCTCGAGTAGAATTTACTTTTTTATCGAATTTTTTTTTGTCATAAAGCACCTGACAAAAATACATGCATCACCGTGCGGCCATGCTGTATCATTAATGGCGGCGATACCGATATTACTTTTGTGTGCATTCAAATTAGCCTGCATGGCCTGGTCCTTGAGTGAAACTTTCAAAAGAATATGTTACTCAGAGCGAGACTATGTTTGCTAACTTGAACGCAATGTCTTCCCTACATGTAGCTTGGATATGTTTTCTTAGGTTCGTGAATTCAGTTGAGTTTTCCATGCACGGAGCCCTTTCTTTCTAGTATTCTCCATTCTTGGTTCTTCTTAAAGCCTGGTATTATCTGATTCTGTTATCCTTTGATGACAGCAATCGGTCGGAGTTTGATGGCCTTCTTGCTAATTCCAGCTGCGTGACCTAGTGTCAAATCGAGATAACTTTTAAGGATCAACAGCAACTACAACATTTAAGAGTTTAAATTTTTATCACAATATATGTAGTACTGTGTAGATTCATCTATCCAGGAATTTGATAATGAACTAGTCCTGAACTTAAATACGCTGGATAAACTCAGCAGAGTTCGAAAGCTTATGAAAACTTTCTCTGAAATTTATCCAGCGTATTTAAGTTCAGGACTATTTCATTATAATATATGTAATCAAGTTTTAAACACAACTACTGGCTAGTAAGTTAGTTAGTTTTAATGTATTTCTTCCTGCCTTGTCTATATTTTATGCCCAAAGTTTACATATTCTACCTTGTACGTAGACTAAGTTCTACTTTAATTTTTCATTATCGTTTCTACTTTGTTAGTTCAAATTTTATGGAAAGGGTAACAAGTTCACTAGCCCTGCTGTTAAGTGTTACAAGACATTACCATCTTTTTTATAATAATGCTTTAGCTCGAAAATGACAAAGTTGAGAAAAATAACTTTGGGGCTACTACCATAACTTAAGTAAAAATGTATCAGGAAGACGATAGAAAATCATATGAATTTAGTTACTTCCATTATGAGAGAAGGCAGCCCTGATTAGGGAGAGTGATACTTATAAGTAAAACTAATTCTTACAATTACAGTAGAATTAAAATTGATGCTAATATGGAGGGAAATACTGGGCAAAAATATGCAGCATATGTTTTGGATCGTACCATGCTATAGAACAGGCATGCAGTGACAAGGTTACGGAGACAGCGATGACAATGATTGCAAAAAGGTAAATAAATTTGCAGTGACCACGACGACAGTGTGAAATAAATGGCACAAAAAGACTGAAAGCTTTGTCTGCATGCATTTCGGGTCACATTCTCTTGTCCCGCACCATATAAACGAGTACTTACAAGTATTAACTACATCTGTGACGTTTTTGTACGATTCCGGAGCCTAAAACAAAAAGAAAAGAAAATTTCAATAAAAAAAACTGTGATTCGCAAATCTTTTCTTGGCTATAACATTAAGGATAAGACGACTGAAATAACCACGACATCTTTAACGCAGTAGCCATTTTATAATAGTTTTAATATTACTAGCGACTCGGTTGATAAAGCTGTGAGAAAATGGTGACTGTGTGGAAGATAAAGTAAAACAACACTATAGCTATGAAGTCTGAAGTCTGAAATTGACCTTCTCGGCCATCGTACTATTCACAGTGTTAATTTAAAAATATGAACTTTATTTACTTAGTGCTTTGTATGTTTCATACATTGATTTTCAAAATGATACTTGTTAAACCTTTAACTCTTAAAAACGCATGTCTTCGACAAGATGTTTACCGTCGCTCTTTGTGTTACATTTAAGCAACAAAAAGCATTTCCCGTGTCCATGTAAAGGAAATGCTTTATAGAATAACCAACTTTCAAAAGCGTACCTTTGTACACTCTAACAGACCTAATTTTCGCGCGCTCCCATCCAACTAACACGCGAGAATCACTGGTACCAACCCATGTTCAAAACGCATTGTCTTTGTACTTTCTTACAAACATGAGAGAATGTTTTGAGAATTAACAAAAACTTTAAAGTCACGAGCCGTCTGCGGCTATCGATTCGACCAACATTCACAGAGTGTTTATTAAAAAGCACATGGACACAGAAAAAGCGTTTTGTTGCTTTATAAAAAATTATGAAAAATCAGGTATTTACAGGTACGTCAGATGCATGTCTATGTACTCTCTTATAGTCATGGAAATGGATTTCTCAAACTCTCGCCCACTCAGCGCGCAAGATTCACTGTTTAATGAATCTACAACGGCTAATGACCAAGATTTTATGAATGAAACCACCTACCTCTTCCATAACAAGTTTAGGTGAAGCCACTCGAATTGAAATTCCTTTCTGCGCAAGATTATCAAGTACATCCTGGAAGTCGAGATTTCGCCTGCGCGGAAAAACAGTTTTACTTTAGATGTATACGCGATTTTCTTAACTGTCACTTGCTGAAAAAATGGCATGTTAGAACAAAGTAAACTATTAAAGTGTCAATCTATCTAACATTGCAAAAATAGTGTCTTTATTCTGACAGTGAACCTGATGAGTCCATACATTAGCCCCCCCCCCCCCCTTACAATTATTCAACGCTCATCACTGAGAAACCCGAGGGAACTTAACCCTTTCAGCCCTAAACATGAGAAAAGATGTATTGCTAAATTCTCCCAACTAAAAGCCATACTTTTCATGTAACTAGTTTAGGAGAATTTTGCTCTTCATCTTCAGTAGCTTGCTATATGTTCATTCAAATCCCATTTTCCTGTTATCAAAATTTTGTTTCAACCCAATTTTATTTATTAAAGAAAAAATAAACTGCACAATATCACGCACCCGCATATAGCTATATCAGCAAGTCTAGGCTGGGTTGTGAAAGTACTATAAACAAGCATGACTGATAGACAGGTTTTAGAAATATTTACAAGATTGTGTTGAGACCTCCAATCATTTGGCTAGGAGTCCTTACACTTAAGTGGCCAAATAGAAATAGCAAACATACCTTGACTTAGCCCTTGATAATGCACGGCCCTGTAGACAAATATTTCATTTATCAGTCAGAAAGAAACGTATAGCGATACTTAAAGACCGAAAAAAGTGTAGGAAAAAATCTTAAAATCTTGACAAGTTTTCTCTTAGAGTCATATTAAACAAAACGGAACACATAATTAACTTACCGCCCCGTGGCATGTTGTTCCAAATGTTTCGGACATCCCCTTTTCTGTTCCTGTCAGGACATAGCTAGCAACAGGAAAAACACAGTTTCAGTTACTCTTAACTAAAAATACCGGAAAAATACCTGTATCAAAGTTTCTCTTTGAGGTAACATTCACTGATTCAGAGTATGACAGTTTCGAGTTAATCTAAATCTTAACTTAAAGCCAGTTAAGGTCTTAGTATTTGGTCATATTTGCGAGTGTTGATTACAATTCTGCATGCAAAGTTCTGCACTTGTTCTGCTTTTACCTGCATGTCCCCATGGTTCCACCAATAAGAACCGGCTGGCCAGTTAACTGTAGGCAAGATAACAAAAGCGAAGGGTTCTTAAGATCACCGGTAGATATCCTAGAGACCTTCTGTTAACGTTATTATAACAACTTTGGTAATCAACTGGAATGACAGGGTGTCTTACCTGGAAATCAACTGGAATAACAGGGTGTCTTACCTGGAAATCAACTGGAATAACAGGGTGTCTTA
>JAOBAT010062097.1:0-24968 GCA_026413305.1 Hydrozoanthus tunicans | reverse complement strand
ACATCCTTCAGAAGGAGGTTGTCATCCGTCAGAAGGAGGTTGTCATCCGTCAGAAGGAGGTTGTCATCCGTCAGAAGAAGTTGTCATCGGTCAGAAGGAGGTTGTCATCCGTCAGAAGGAGGTTGGCATCCGTCAGAAGGAGGTTCATACAAATTGAGATCCTTCACAAGGAGATTTTTCAAAGTAGAAACGAACTAGTTAGATAATCGATAACAAATGAAATGTTCTGCTTATGCAGTGCTACCTCTATTATCATACACTTATGAAACAAAAAATATTTAATACAATGCTAGTAATAAAAGAGAGATTGTGCTGTTGTGCTAGGCAAAACTAACAAAAATCATTAAATCCTTCGGAGGAGGTTGTGTATTTCTAACTTGCAGCATGCAATCCTTGAAAAGGAGGTTGTGAACTGAATAAAATCTCAAATCTCAATAAATGGATATTGTACCATAATATTAGGTATCAGTCAAATGAAATCCCCGCCCTAACACCCCGGGACATACTAGGGTGGGGGTAAAAGGTGGGGGTATGGAAGCTGCATTGAACAAAAAGATGGCCAAAGGGGGTGGGGGATTTATCAAATATTGTCGCCCTGCCTAAGTAACCTGGGGTAAAATGTGAGGACTTTTGTCAACTTTTGATCTTCGAGGTTTGATCGGCGCATAGTCTAAGAAATAGAGGAATGCCCCTATACCTTGGGGGATTTGATGCCTTTTGCTTTGTTATGAACAAAATATATGGCCCAAGGGGATAGGGTGCTTGGTTATATTGGACAGCACTTAATTACGGCCATACCCCATCTTGTCCGGAGGTGATAGGGCGTCAACAAACTTTTGCCGTGAGATTTGGGGAGCCGTGTTTTCAAACTTTTGCTGTGACCCTTGTCGGCCACCATATGTATCGAATTTCTGCAGGTCTCGGCCATTGGGATCTACTACGAAGATACGCGATACCAATGGTTAAATCAGAAGCCTGGACTACTTCGAGTGGTCTATAGAGGGACTTGTAAGAGATTAATCTGGAATAAGCGAATTTCTGGTTTCAACCGTTGGTATCGAGCATATAGGAGTATATCCCAATGGCTGAGACCAGAAATTCGGTATTCACCAAAATAGTGCACTTGTCTGGCGCGGCACAGATTCCGTAAAGAGGGACTTGTGAATGATTAATCAAACTAGTTACTAGTCTTCGCTCATTATTGAACAAATAGTTGTCATACACGAAGTACCTTTTGGGAACGAAGACGATCGCGGGCTCAACCGGCAGATTTCATCCGAATTGCATGATAAAGTTCGGGGATTTGTGACCTTGCATGTGGCCACGTCGACTGGATTGTGTAGTGTCTTTGGTGATTAGAAGTCGCCAGATCTCAAACCAGTTGCTATTTCGAAGGTCTTGTATCACTTCTAGTTACACACCAGTCATGGGAAAAGGATCAAAGAGCTGTACTGTGCTGTTGAACAGCTCTGAGCCTCCGATCGGTGTGTACAATATTTTCACGTGCTTTTACTTTCAATGTTTCGTTCCATATTACTAATTACCACACCAACCGTTCATTTACTTAAAATTAGAGATGAATTGTTATTTTTAATCGTGTATCGATAGCACAAGTAGCATCGAGTTTAACTGCAAAACGTGAGGTGAAGTTTTAATGGAGATCGTGGTGGCAGAATCGCTATCGTCGAACACAGAAGTTTATGATTAAAAGTTTGCAAACTCTATAAACCTTTGAGTTTCTTAAAATTACATGTAGAGGATATTTTTTAATAGTTCGCCAATTCTGGATTTCTCTCACTAATCGTGCATCAAATCGAGGAGTTAAACTTAGAAAATAAGTTTTTATTCATACAAGAAATTAATAAACTTTGGCTCGAAATAATAATATTACTATCAATTGAATCGATATCTCAGATGATGACAGAGTCTGTTATGTTTTGCAATGTGTAGATTATAGAGATATACCAAGCTCGTTTGAGACCGATTAGTGATCTGAATTTTATTTCAACGTTTTTAACGATTTTGTAATTCAGCTACCCTTCTTACCCTGGAACATCTGAGCGATGTGCACAAGGCTTCAGTACAGTGGGGAGACCAAACTTCTCTTCAGCTGAATGAGTAAGTTTGTGACTATACAGTGTCGTGTTGTTCAACCTTGGGAGAAACTGTGGAATACTCTGCTACCTAGTATCGTTTTTATGTCATTTTTGACTCAAGGAGTCATGGGAAAACAGACAATATGACCTGAGGTCCCCTTCGAGGTCTGGTATAAATGATCAAATTATTGAAGAACTGCCTTTTAAATGAAGTGACCATATCCTTACTTTTTGCTGAGCAGGCATGCGTTGAGCTGAGTGTGCAAGTTGTGCAATCTCTATTGATGATTTAATGTTGAAGTAAAGTTCACACATCCTGTTACCAAAAATAATATTTTGCAACAAGCACTATCTGGGGTCTTGAATATATAATATCAGGATGTTGATGTGAATGAGGCACTAAACTTTGTTTGCCAAATGGCATTGGGAAAAAAATGGAAAGGATGAAAAAATTTGGTGGAACTCCTAGTGAAAAGAGAAGAAGTTACAGAGGGCATGAAGGTTTGGGACTAGTTTAGACCACACCCCAACTATTAACAGCAAAACACCATCAAGTGAACAGGGACTTGATATTGACAAGTTAAAAAAACGTGCTGAACGTTTAGCTGCTACTTATATTGACAACATAGAAAGAAGTTGTGATTGAAATATTGGCATTATCAGTTATAACCTATCTTAAGATTTTTCAGTTTTCCAGTAAGTAACATAGCATTTTATTTAACCTGATGCCTTATGTAGCATACATTGTAGCAATCTCAAAAAACTCCTTTTTGTCTTGAACAGCAAACTTAAGTTAACTGGAGACCATACTGTTTCTCGACATTTGGCTCGTTTGTCACCATCTTATGGATTGTATGGCTCAAATCCTTTGGAGGCAACTGAGGTATGCAAATGAATGTTCTTTAAAATATTATGTAATGAACTGTTCTTTCATAAAGATATTAATTTTAGAAGCAACTAACAGGCATAAAATTGAACAATTCATTACTAATTACTATTATAATGGTTGCTGCCTATTAGAGACTGCGTAAGAGCAACCCCTGCATATGCCTTCATCATTATCTGCAATTCTTATTTAATTTCTTGCTTTTTGGCTACAACTGATTCTTTATTTTAAAGCACCTCATCTGTTTATCAGAATGAGTTTATCAGGATTTCTTCGTTTTTCAGCTTGTTGTATTTGAACATTGCTATAATTTGTTTCCTGAGCAGAGTTTTTAAAACTTCCCAACAATCTTGTCTGAATGGAGAATTATTTCATCATTTATAAATTAAAGCATGGTTACAAAGCTAATGATTTGTTTTGTTGTTGAGTATTAAAATTTCTGTATTAATTACTTTTTGTTTTTAGGTTGATCACTGGTTAGATTTTAGTGCAACACGATTGGCAAATGCAAAGGATTTTGCTAAAGCTTTGCAGGAGTTGAATCGAAGCCTTGCATTGGTTGCATTCCTTGTCGGCCATTCTGTAACCCTGGCTGATTTTGCTGTGTGGGCAGTCGTCAAATGTAAGCAACAATATGATAAGGATAAAAATAATGATATAAAGATAATGATTATTTATCTTAAGATATATTTCCCCTAAGTTACAGTGTATATAATGGGAAGAAAGAGTATGACAAAATCTCTTATATAGATTTTCATTACTTACATATACACTTGCTAGAGACATTTTGTTTAATGACAACTTATTACTAACAGCAACTATTATTGTGGCATTGATATTTAGAAAAAGTTTCTTGTGGTTTAACTCACTTGGCCAGCTTTGTTTTAGTTGAGTGAACCTCTTGCATGCATAAGCAAATTATGTTCAGTGTTTTTTACTTTATTTATTTTTATAAGCACAGAAACTGGTGGACTGATTAACATTAGTAATTTAATAATTTGGCAAATATTAAAGGATAATGTTTTTTATTATCACTATAACACTATCATTACTAGTGTTATTATTGTTATTATTATTAAATTATTATTATTAACATTGTTACAAGGTATTATCACTATTGTTACTGAGGTACCTAGTTGACAAATGTGTTTTGAATTATTTTGTTAATGGTTTTTTCAGCAAATGTCAAGTTGGAGAAGATGATCCATAATGTCAATGGATTGTCGCACATTGAAAGATGGTTCAAATTTTGCTCTGCCCAGGCTCCTTTCACAGGTGTTAATGCTACTCTTCATAACAGACCTGCTGTTACATCAAAAAATGAGAAAACATCCAGTGGAAATGTAAGTTGAAATGTTCATATGGGACCAATTGTTCAAAAGGGGATTTAATAGCTCTAATCCAGGGTTAATTAACATGACAACCAATAGGTTTTGTTAGTTTTTACCTTGGTTTAAAGTAAATCGACTTTTGAACTACCAGCCCATGGTTTTAAGTATTTGATTAGAGGATAACCATGGGTTGAAATTAAAAAAAACATTTGCAATCTTAAGAGTATTGGTGCCAAACTAACTTTTCTAAGAGCAAGTCAAAAGAGGGTGCAATGATTATTATTTGCATCTCTTACAGAAAGTTCGGTAAAGAACACATAATCTGTTGCTAAAAGTTTTGAAGTTATACAGCACTTGATATCTTAATCTTCAGTTTTGATTTAGCTGTAGTTGTTTCATTTGGGATATCATGTGTATGTTTCTTCAGGAATTCAAGAAAGCAAAGAGAATTTCAAATATTCCTATTGATTCAATTTCTAGACTACTTCTGGGAGAAAAAGTGAAGGGAAGTTTATTGAGCTAGAAAATGCAGTTCAGGGTGAGGTTGTGACAAGATTCCCTCCAGAAGCAAGCGGGTAAGGGAAGCACAAGCTTTACCTTAGATTCAATATCATCAAAATTGTTATCAAATTTGTCACCAGACTTGCTATCATCATTATCATTGTTGTTTTTACCATCATTTTTTTACCACCATCAATACCTTAACACATTTACTATTAGCATGTATCTGTCATCGTTGTCATTCCCTCTGGCTGAAATTATTTTCAAGTTTTTCTTCAGTTATTGTCACCACTGTTTATCGAATGAATACTATTTGCATCATAGTCTGCTATTATCATCAATTTCATTGTCATTGCTATCATTACATTTGCCATGATGATTTTTTGACAATATTATCTTTACTGTCATTATATTGAGATTGCCATCATGGTTGTTATCATTGGTAGTGTCATTAGATCAGATTGTTCATCATGAATCATTACTATTACAATGTTTTAATCTTTGTCATTGTCATCATCAATTACAACACCAATCACAGCGAGATATTTTCTGTTGTCACAGCTACTATTGCTAACAGTTTTTTCAAAAATCGACCATCGTATCCTATGGCAACTCTGCAGCTTTTGATGCTACTTTTTCTGTCATTTTATATATTTGTTTGAAAAAGAAAAACTCAAGGCAGAGTGGAAAATTAATTTTTTTTTTGCATCGCCTACTTATGTTTTTCCAACACCTACTTTCATGTCTAGGGAAAACACTGGCTACTCCCATTACTTTTGTACCACCACGGAAGTTGTCAAAGTGAATGTTGTTACCATTGTCAGTTATTATAAATATTAATAATAATATTAAAAAAATAATGATAATGATTTGTTCAAGCCTGTTGTAGTAACTATAACTAAATTACAAGGCTTAACAGATTTAAAGAATGTATGTATTTTAATCATAAGAAAAATTGAACTAACGAAAGGAAACTATTCAGACAAACAAATGGGCAAAAACTTACATTTAGAAAAGAGATAAATCTCTCTGTTCTTGTTTTTAAACCTTAGGTAATATGGTGGTGTTTGATGCGCCTTTATCACTGACTAACACTTTTGTTATAATAATTATTGATAATAACAACAGTTGAAACTGGTGGTTTGTGGTATTTTGCCACTGTCATACACTGCCACCATTTGTTTCATTTGCTGGGCCTATTACAAAAAATTCCTTGTTCCTCAGCTATCTCCATGTTGGACATGCTAAAGCCGCTCTGTTGAACCAACACTACAAGCATCAGTACAATGGAAGGCTGATCATGCGATTTGACGACACAAATCCAGCTAAGGAGAGTTCTGAGTTTGAAAAGGTAACAGTAATTTATTAGAAATGTACAAGGGTTCAGTCAAAATTATTTCTGAACTACAAAATTAATTTTATTTCTTTTAGTCCCAAACATGACAAATGTTATGTTGATAAATTCTCCCAACTCAGGTTTTTGTACTTTTCATGTAATCAGTCTGAAAGAACTTCACTTCTTGCCTTCAATAGTTATCATTGTTTGATGACTTACCATTTCCTCATTACAATTAAACAGCTTATTTTGCATGTGTGATTTTAGGGATTGTGTTAATCAATATCAGTTTTCAATGATAGAGTAGCCATTAATATTAATGTTTTCTCAGTTTATACGATTGACAATATCATTTATTTTGTGCACATTAATGTCCAAAAGTGCTATACATTGCACTGTAATGCTAGTTGTTGAATATTCGTGCATTTTATAAAAAGTTTGAAAGTTTTCTCCACCCTAATGAACTTTGATACAGTATAGCATTAGTGAATGTATAGTGATTTTTCAATCCAACGCTCAGCACAAATGAATGTAGACTATCTAATAGTAATAATAATAATAATTAGTAATAATAATAATAATAATAATAGTCTTCATCATCATCTTTATTTCTCAGGATAAAAGACACATATCCTAAGTTACAGTTCTACAAATATATGTAATTAAAATTCTTTAAATACAACTATGAAAAATATATGCTCTTAAAACGCTAATATAAACACTCTTAAAAACTCTGTCTATTTGGATTCTCGGATGGGTGGTCTATTTCCCTCTCAGATTTTACTTCGTGTTCTTTGTCTTAGGCAAGATTGGGAATAGGGGGCACTCAGGGACACTTGATCTACTTGGAAAAAGCTTTTTGTTGGCCTTTTATAATTATTTTGCATTAATGTGCATTCTATTTTTATTTTTATAAAACAAATAAAGATTTTTTATTTATTCTTAAGGTGATTCTGGAAGACTTGATGATGCTGGAGATAAAGCCAGACCATTTCTCACACACTTCAGATCATTTTGATTTGATTCTTTCCTATGCTGAGAAAATGATCAAAAAGGGTCTTGCATACTGTGATGACACTCCAGGTGAAGAGATGAAGGCAATGAGAGAAAAGAGAACAAAATCTGAGAACAGAGACAACTGTAAGTGTGAGAACATTTCTAATCAACCTTTAGCAAGTATCAGAAATTAATTTACCAGTTGAAATAACTCATCATGACTCTCAGTAATATTTTATGTACTCCCTAATTAATACATACATAATTTTATGATGTAGTTTACGCTTATTTACCAGGGTTTGTACAGGCCTAGGAAATCTTAGAAAACTCTGGAAAAATTTTGAATCCCTGGAAATCCCTGGAACATCTGGAAATTTTTGTTAAGCCCTGGAAAATTTCATAGAGTTTTATTGAAATAACTTTATTCGTCAACTGATGCATTTTTTTTTCGTTTCAAGTAACAATTAAGATTTTAGTCTTATTTTTGGATGTTGTTATTATATTGAGTTCAATGAAATATGATTTTCACAACATTAACTACTACAAAGTTGTTTAAACAGGTGATTGTAAACATTATTATTTTCGTTATGGGTTTAAAGAACCCTGGAAAAAACAGCCCTGGAAAACCCTGGATTTCAAAATTCTGAAGGTGTATAAACCCTGATTTACGTTCTCAAACCCATGCATTTTAAGAAACTTGTGATTTATTATTCAGCGCTTTTAGCATACTTGCTGTGTGTGAGCTTGACTTAGTTGTTAAGATTTCTGACTGCCGAGCATCCAGCATTTGCACAGCTTTCTTTCACCTCACCATCTATGGACAGGGACTTAAGCCATTAGTCTAACCTCTCATCATCTAATTGGGGACTTAAAACAACCTATACAACAGTTCTATGGTGGCACAGTGGCCGAGCAGTTTGCATATTTGGCTCTTAATCCTAAGGCTGCGAGTTCAAGCCCTGGCCAGACCACTGTGTTGTGTCCTTGAACAAGACACTTTACCTGACTTTGTTCCAGTCGACTCAGCGATATATAAGCGAGTACCAGTTCTGCTGGGGGCCTACCTCCATTAGATAAGTGTCCTGTCCAGGGGGGGTGAAAGACTCTCATCTGATTAACACTGCGGAAATGGGAGATGAGCAGTGGCCTAATACATATGCCAGTAGGCTCGAGAAAGGATTTAGCCATACAACGGTTCTATAAAACCAATCAGTAATAAATAAACCATTACCCAAGATGAGCCATGAAGCAATCCCAATCCTAATGCCGACTTTCACTTGTGTGCACTCCTATCAGATATGCTGGTTACTGGAACTACCTGGCTTGTTTTTGGTTGGTTTATACCAGCTCTTCTTCTGTAGTTACCTTTGTAGCTCAGCAGTAGGATCAACAGGCATGTAATTGGGTTTGCATAGGTTTGATTCTTGCTCAGGGCACTTTGGGTTTTTTCTTTGGTATTCTGTGGTATGTTTCAGCATGCCATAGTTGACCTCTCTAAAGATAATCTCATTGACCTAAACATGCACTTGTTTTGAACATTATTAAGTCATCAAGTGTAGCCAATGTTTTTTGTCAATGTGATCATCATGTTTGTTATTGTTATTGTGGTATTGATGATTGGAAATGAGAATTATTACACTAATTTTTTTGTGTTTGTAAACACTAGCTGTAGAGAAAAACTTCCAAATGTGGGAAGAGATGAAAAAGGGAAGTGAAGAAGGGCAGAAGTGCTGCCTCAGAGCAAAGATTGATTACCTGTCAGACAACGGATGCTTGCGAGATCCAACCATATATAGATGTAAGAACGAACCACATGTGCGCACTGGTACAAAGTATAAGTAAGTGTTAAACCTTAAAGCTTGTTTTGTCAGTGAACTAAATTTAACTTAGTTGTTTTTTATTGTTTAGATTTTGTATACCTAAATATATATTTCAATGTTAACATAAAAACTGTAAATAATATGTAATTCATATAATAAAGCTATTTTGATAATGTTTATGACCATTTTTGGTTGTCTAATTCCTTTTTTACAAAGTTACATGAATGCTACTCCATCATTATTTATGATGCATATTCAGTTGTTTGTTAACTGTACATTTATACTATGATATTATTTTAATGGCTTGAGTTCAGTTAGAACTTTGCAATTTAATCCTGGTTTCTCTCCTTGGTTCAAGACAACTGTCATTAAATTGTTTAATAGAAAAATGAAACACACTCTTGTTTAAAAGAAAACTTGTCAGTACTTGAATAGCACATCATGTTGTGCGTGTGAAGTGCAAGAGTGTTCAACTTAACTAAGATTTAATTTGCACTGATATATAGTTGTTACTCTGACTAGCTAGTCTGTTCCCATTGTACCGGTGATAAAAGTCATTTTGTTTGTTTTCAGGGTTTATCCAACATATGACTTTGCTTGTCCAATTGTGGACAGCGTGGAGGGAGTGACTCACGCCCTGCGAACAACTGAGTACCACGACAGAGATCCTCAGTATTACTGGTTCTTGGAAGTTCATGGTGAGTTTACTCTTTTTTCTGTACTGCTGCTGTGACCTCTAAACTCACAAATGGAGGGTTGACTAGTATTACCCCAGGGGCCCAACTCAGTTATTTTTATAATTGGTGTCACATAATCTGGAGCAGTGCTTACCATAAGTAGTTTTGACTTAAATGATTTGATGATTTATTTGATGATTAATGAAATGATTTGATGATTTATATTATTTTAAAAAAGTAGGGATTTGTTTTAAGGCAGGGTTTTTTTGGGTATAGATTTGAACCTTGCGCCCCCTTTCCCCCACCCTTGTCATAAAAATAGTTGAGATTGGCTCCTGGGGTATTACCGATATTGATACAAATTATCTCTCTTTCTACAAACTCTTTTGACTCAACTTTTACTTTATTGTGTTGTAGGCTTGAGGAAACTCATTGTGTGGGAGTTTAGCAGACTTGTGCTTCAGAACACTCTCATGTCCAAACGCAAACTAACTTACCTTGTTAATGAAGGATATGTTGAAGGATGGTAAGTTGTTGAATGCATCTTCCTTCCAATCTTCCTTTTGCATTTCTCCTGGGGTTGGGGGTTTGGGAGAATAGAGAGAGGGGGAACTTGATAAATTAAACAGAATGTCATTGGTGTGACTCTAAATTTTTTTCATTCTTCTTTTTTCCACATATATGATCTGAACTACATTTTTCCGTTTATGATAGTTTTCAGTATCTCGCAATACTAAATAAAACTCACTTCAAAAAGACTAATTTTAAAAGCTTTCTTGCAATAAACTTACAGTTTATAAACAAAAGTTGAAGTATTTGCCAATGAAGCACTGGCTTACTAAACTTCAAAAATATTCTAAATAGTGTGCCCTAGGCTTTCTTGTTGAGGAGAGAGGTGGGGCTTAATAGAGAGGAGGGGCTTAATAAATTTCAGGCCACCAAAAGGAGGGGCTTATTAGAGAGGGGGCTTATAAAAGTTAGGTGGCTTGATAGAGAAAATATGTTAACTATAAAGAGTTTTTCAGATAGGTTTCATTTCATCAATGGTATTTAACACAGAACAATTTTGTTGTTGTTTAAGGGATGACCCAAGGTTCCCAACTGTTCGTGGAGTCTTGAGACGTGGAATGACGGTTCAAGGACTGAAGGACTTCATTGTTTCACAAGTAAGGTCGTGCTGTGATGCGGTAATCTGTATTCTGGTAGTGATGATGACACTAATGGTAATAATGGTGATGATGATAAAAAATTAAATATTAGTATTATAAACAACATTTTTTAAAATAGTATTTAGTAAAGTATTAAAACCTCTTCACTTATTGGGCCAGTGCTTACAGTACCATCTAGAGATATTGTAATGTGGTTACGGGTCAATCCCGCGGGTGGATCCTGTAGACCCATATCCCGTGGTGTAAACACCGCAAAAATGTCCTGTGACGACCCGTACGGGATTCTACGGGACTGCACGGGACTAGCAATTGTTAAAAGAGATAAAGTCCAATTGCACGGGATTTATCCCGCGATAATTTTTAATGTGTTTTAGCACATTTTAAAGTTTGTGGCTCATGGCCATTTAAAGTTAAGTTTCGTTTTACAAAGCGCAGCTCGAAGACTATCATTATTTTGATTTTGAAACGTCTTCAAGAGGCTTTTAAAAACCGTAAGATAATATTTTGGAAGTTTAGTATGGTTCTTGATTCCTAGGAAAACTGATTTTAAAAACGGCTTATGATTAAAAGTATATGTTTCTGTTGGTCCATTTATATTTTCCACGACGAGAATGTCGAGCATTTACAATTCGCTGCTTAAAACATAAACCACCTGGAATAGAGTGTCTGCGGCGCTACTGTTTCTACTGTTTTCCTTTTTGAAAATGCAGATGTTTGGAACGAAAGGAAAACTTGTTGAATAAGATTTGAAATAATTTTGTTGAAATTAATTTAAAATCGAAAGAAAACAGATTGAAATCATGCTTTACGACCTTTCTGTGTTTACAGTTCCTTAACAGCCGAATGGCTTTTATAGAATCAGATACTTGACTGCCAGTGATCGAATGACAAACTTATGAATTTTAAAACTCCTCCAATAGTTAAAAGTTTTTGTTTTCTCTAGCTAATGGGAAACACTTTTTTTAAAAAAAGTAAAGAATTTGACGTTTTCTTGGAGGTTTGAAAAATGTTGTGTACATGAATATATATTTTTTATGTGTGGTCAAACACGCATATGTCAAAGTGAAAAGGATGCATCACAGCAATTAAAACGATCAAAGTAGAAATAGATTTCAGAAAAGCAGAAAAATAGACATCGATTGACGAACAATGTAAAAATAGAATTCAGCAGATAGCGGCAAATAAACTTTGATTGACAATCAAAGTAAACAGCACATCTTTGCAAATAAACTTCGGTTGACCATCAAAAATAGCTTTCAGCAGATAGCGGTAAATAAACTTCAAGTGACAATCAAAGTGAAAACAGTTTTCAGAACATCGCTGCATATGAACTTCAGTTGATGATCAAAGCACTGAAAAATAGTTTTTAGCAGATTGAGGCAATTAAACTTCAATTGACAGTCAAAGTAACAATAGTTTTTAGAGCATCGCTGTGAATAAGGCGGGATAGACAATCAAAATAAAATTTTCACCACATCATTTGACATTCAAAGTAAACATATGTTTCAGCAGATTGCAGCAAACATAAAACTTCAGTTCAACTGATATTCAGTTTTCAGCTCAACACGGCAAATTATCCAGTCTTTATCTAGTGCTTTGCCAAAATACCCGAACAAACAATCTTTAATTAAAAATTTGAAAGATGATAAGTCTTATGGGACTTTATAATCGCATCATCGATTTTGACCCACGGGTCAGTAAGGGCGATTTTCAGCAATGGGACAGTAATGGGACAAAACCCATGGGTAAAATCCCGTGCTTTGCAGGATACAGGTCGACGGGACGGGACCACGGGTCAATCCTGCGGGTTGACGTTACAATATCTCTGGACGGTACTGTAAGTATACAAGGGATTTGCCCCTCCCCTCCATTCTGAACAGAAAATCTGCCAGAGTTTAGCCTCAGCAGAAGACACAGCTTGCTCAACTGAAACAAGTCTGCTAAAGCAGGGATTGATGTTTTTTTGGTTGTTCTCTTGTCAGTAATAGGGACCTTAGATAACGAGGACAGCAACATCGAGAATGGTGACAGAGAGCAGTAGTGAATACTTACAATAGCTGCATGTTGGAATGCACCATGCAGACCACCTGCATGCTGTCATCTTCAAAACTACAACAAGAAAAGCTTAATAATTTTTGAGTTCTTACGACTACAAGAACAACCAACAGAAAAGTTTCTAAATCTTTTTGTATCTTACGACTACGAGAATAACCAACAGAAAAGTTTCTAAATCTTTTTGTATCATTGCACAGGGAGCTTGAACCTTTTTCTTTTCACAAGCATCACTAGAACAAGAGAGAGCAAACGAACCAGATATGGTTGAAAAGGGCGAACCAGAAGGGTGTATTTTGTATGCTGTCATTGTTGATGTTGCTGCCCTCATTGTGTAAGGACCCTAATGACTGAAAATTGCAAGTTTGGCCCTTTGTTTGATTATTAGAAGACTAGTAAATACAATCTGTTGTGATTGTTATTGATAAAATGGTAAAACTTATAATTTTGGTAAAACTAAAGCCTGTTGTTTTTTACCTGATTTGTAAGTTTTAACTTTTATCAATACTAACTAACCTGGTGAACTATGTCAAATTGTTGTGATTGCGAGCTCTGGGTTTAGTTTTGAGAACTTTTTTTGCCTTTTACAGGGTGCTTCAAAATCCAATGTGCATATGGAATGGGACAAAATTTGGGCATTAAACAAAAAGGTGAGCAATTTACTTTATTCTTGATAATAAGGACATTACAATTAACTTATGATTATTTTGTCATCTTATAGTGTTAATTGAACATCTAGCATCAATAACCTTTAAGTTCAACTCCACATCACCTTCCGACGAGCCTACAGAGCTTATACAGGTTCTCCTGTTTTAGTTTCTGATTAGACTTGTAGTCTAGAAGTTACAGTGGTACAGTGGCATAGAATGAATAATGATAATAGGATATTATTTTTTTAAATAATAACTACAAAATTCAGAGTTGTGTGTTGGAATTGTATCTTGATTTTTATCAACTTAAAAGTTGATAACAAATTATGAATAATGATATAAGCACCATATCAACAGCCAATAGATTTAAAGATTCTGGCAAGCCATATAATAATTGGAATGCTTAATGCATCTTATCTCTATCAATTTCTTTGTTAGTCTGTGCATGCTAGGGGTTCTAGCAGCATAGATAATAATTTTGGGAAGAACTTGTTGCAGAAGTGAACAATAAGCAATGTCTGGTATGTTAATGGCCACAGGTCTCTTGAGACACAGTTTCCAGCTTGGATCTTTTATTGTCCCTTTACTTGGCATCAAAAGTCCAAGGATTGGAAAACAAGCTTGTTGCCAATTGCTGTATTTTTCACAACTAAACTCCAGATCTTCCCCATAAATTGTCTTTGCATTTCAATTCCACAAAACATTATTTGGTCACATCAACTTATCATTTACATTTTTTTTATCACTTCGACTTATTTCAATATCCTTTTTGACAGAGTTGAAGGTTGTGTGTCATGAATAACTGTGTATATTTTTTGTCTTGTGACTTGATTTTAAATCTGTGCTTGCTTCTAACATTACTGACAGGTCATAGACCCCAAGGCACCTCGGTACACTGCACTGCAAAAGGACAAAATTGTTCCATTCTTTTTGCCTGGAGCAGCAGAAAATTTCACAGAGTGTCAATTGCACCCAAAGGTTGGTTGGCATTCATGACAAATGAAGGGATATTGTTTTTGTTGTTGTTGTCAAGATGATCATTAGCACACTGCATGAATTTTGGCTTCCAACAACTATTTGGAACATGTTTTCTTTATTGCAGGTTTTTTCTTAGCTGAAGATAATCTTTTGTTACTGTGTTTTTTTTTTCAGAATCCTGAAGTTGGTTTGAAGAAAGTTTGGCACTCTCCTAAGGTGTTTCTTGAGGGAGAAGATGCTGCAGCTTTGTCAGAGGGAGAAATGGTGACACTCATGAATTGGGGAAACACAAAAGTTACAAAAATTAATAAGTATGTGGAAGTTCATGCTCTCCGAGGGTAAATTACAGTTCACAAGCATGAAGTTGCATGTTACAGCGACATACCCAGTGGTAGATGGTGGGGAGGGGTCTAGCTGCATTGTTCTGGAGTAAATTCAGAGTACATTTTGGGAAAAGTAATACCTCTTGTTAACTGAATGTGAAGTACAGCGAGTTACGGCCTCAAACTGACCAATCACAGCATACTAAATACTCAATCATAACATTGTTAATGATTTGTTTCCACCAAGTGATGTAGTATTCAATTGTGTAATTAGGTTATTCTAATTTTGCAACCAGTCTTTTAGTATTAGTTTAGTTTTGAATGCTTCTGTTTTGAAAACTGAACAGAGTTGGAGAGTTGAAATAATTTTTTACCATTTTTAAAAATTTTGTGTTACTAGGTGCTCTAAATTAAGAAAAAGAGGCAGTAGGACATGCAAAAAGGTTTTAGGAACATCAAAATGGAATTGTAGCATGCGAGAGTTGTTTGTTTTACAAGAATTATCAAATATATGTTATCTTTTATAACAATAGTTATTCATAACTGGTCATGCTGTTACATTTTTTGTGTACAAAGTTGGTGCTAGAAAATTTTATCATTTTGAAGAAACTTAGTAACTGATGAGAAAACTACTTAATGCACCAGAAAACCTACATTATTAAATTGTTTCTGATCTCTGTCTTTATTAGGGCTTCAGATGGCAGTGTTGAATCTGTGGAGGGGGAACTTCACCTTGACAATACGGTAACTTTTGATTTATCCTTCAGTATAGTGTACATTCTTGTAACTCATATAGCAGAGCAGATATTCTTTTCAATGGGCGTGTGTTGTAAGTTTCATAATTTTTTACCTACTCACACTTTTGAGGCTTATGTCTCAGGAGCACAATGCAAGTTGTGCATTTAGATAATATTTTAAAGATATCTCAGTTGTGCAAAAAAAAAGGTTTTGATACTAAACATTGCAAGCTTACAGTAGCTGTAATTTTAATGCTCTTTTACAACCAATCCAGGCTAAAATTAATAGGTTATGTTTAGAAAGTTGCTGTAGTTTTAAATCACTGTACAAAGTTAAATTTCAAACCATTATGACACAGTAAATAAACAAGAGTACACCCTGCTGTGTACTGTAGGTTGTTGGTTCAAACCCCATAAATGTCAGAGAATTTTTTCTCTTTCCTTTGTGTGGATTAATGGAGCACTTGTCGATGCTGTAGATTGGTGGAATTCTTAATTCTTTCCAGAGGCAAGGGATCACTCTAATCTATATATTGTATTTAATACGTGTATGGCTCTGTAGGACAACACTATTAGTATGAAATTTCTTATTTCTGTTTTGTCGTGAGTTTTTCCAACTAGATGTACATCACCTCTCAAGGCAACACTTTGTTTCTTGTTCCTCTTTCACCTCACCTTATTTGATCTGTTGAATTTTAAAATATCAGGACTATAAGAAGACAACCAAGTTAACATGGCTTCCTAGTAGTGAAAAAGCTCCTCTGGTTCCCACGACGATGGTCTACTTTGACAATGTTATCACAAAACCAGTGCTCACCAAAACAGACAATTTTAAAGACCACATCAACAAAAACACAAAGGTGAGATGGAAAACTAGTCTTTGAAGTAAACTTTTTCCCCCCTAATCAGAAATTGATCTCTTAACTGCTTACTGTGTGACTTGCAGCCCCAGGTCTCATCACCGATGATTCCATTTCAAAAAAGGTAACAAAATTCTGTACGATATGTCAGGTTTCAATCAGATTTCAATGGGGGTTGGCACAAAAACGGTTTCACAGATCTTTTAGTGTATGTTTTTGTGTTTTTAATTCCAAACCTTTTTTTTTGACATGTTTAAAAACATCAGTTTGAAATATCAAAAATATATTTTCTAAAATGGTTCATTTATATTAACATTTGGTAAAAATGAGTAAAGAATTAAGGCTTTAGTCAAATCCCGTAGAGGCTGTGTAGTGGCTGTTTTTAGGGAAGACAAAGTGTCAACCGAGCAGGCTGCCATGAGACTTGAACAAATGAGATCTTTCTTTTGCTCGTGCGTTTAACATGTCGGCCCACTCAATTAACACTTTGCCTCTCTCCTAAAAACAGCCGCTACACAGGCTATCCCATGGGGCCCCATGTTGCACTGAGTCTGACATCACAGCATCAAACTGAAATTTCAAAACATTGAACAAATAAAAGCTCTTTGATAAAATACTTAAAAAAGGAAAACATTTTGAATTTGACTGGATAATTTTACAATAGATACAAGCAGTAAAAAAGTCCGAACAGGGCAATAAAGCTACATCTTTTGACGGTTTCACATTGTGATATCAGACGTCATTGCAATATGACAGCCTCTATAGTGGTCCCCCTTTTCTCATGTTTGCAGATTTATCTTTTTAGAAAGTAAATTTTTGAAATCCCAAACTGGTGTTTTCAAAAATAAGAAACTAATTTTGGAGTGCAGGTTCGCTTTAAGAGGTTTTGTGCTATTAGAACTTTGGTTGAAATAAACCAATCGCCATATTTTTCAACATGGTGTTTTAATTTGTCGTACGTGTAAGAACCTGTTTACTCCACATGATAAAAAGAATGTTGTAAATGCTATACCAGTTGTCAGAAGCTGTTAAAGTTTCAAAACTTAACAGCTTGACGTTTGTCCTTTTATTATAGTTTGAAACTCAAATGGTTGGCGACCCGGAGCTGACAGCATTGAAGAAGGGCGACATTATTCAACTCAACAGACGAGGCTATTTCATTTGTGACCAACCGTATGAGCCAATGAGGTACAGATAAAACCCATGCTGAAAATAAATTTCTGAAGGAATTATCTTGGGTTAAAACATCAGTATTTATTTCCGATAATCTTTTTGTTTCATAAACCCAAGTCTCTATGAGTAATCATGATTTATGCTGTATCTTTATCTGAATGCCAAAAGTCAACATAATTTATTGTATTTCTTGTTCTTTTCACCTCGAAAGCCGACATACCAGCCGCGAAAGTCCATGTATACTGTTTAATGTACCTGATGGACACACCAAGACTATGGCACCTTCTGGGAACAAGCAGACGAACAAGAAAGAGCAGGTTAGTAAATTTGTACTTTTTTGCTTCATTAGCAGCTAAAAACCTTGAAAGTGTTTTAGTATTCACCAAATTAAAGTAGAAAATAGCATTTAGGCATTCTGATTGATTAACGTAACTCAAAATGCCTGGTATTCACTGGAGAGGAATGTAATATGGGGTCAAGCTCAATACCAACGTAAGAAGATGGAATTTTATCGTCAAATGAAGCAGCTGCTCAAACAATAAATTTCAAAGTTGCATTCAAAGTTTTTTTTCTACTGTTTATTTTTTTTTTTTCAGACAATTTATCACTACCGAAGTGGTTGATTTACAAAGTAGACATACTCTCTGTTACACTTCCTTTTTCTTTAGTTTACTTAACAATACACATGAAAGAATTTCTTGATTCTGATTGCTTGAGAGCAGTGCAGTTGTTTTCTTAACAAAGTGAAAAAAGCAAATTAAAGTGCAAAAATACTTAAAAAAATACAAGTTGTATCCAAACTCGCAAACATTTCTTTCCTTGAGTTTCAGAACTTTGCTGTTTGAAAATTGCTTTGAACTGTCCACTGATGATTCGCTACTGAGCAGTTTGTAAATTATTATGGATTTCGAAAATTAATTATTCGTCACATGACAAAAAGTGTGCATCGTTCGTCACTTCCAGCAAGAGGTCTTCAAAAATTTTTCATAAGTATTATTAAAAGGAATAATACGTTTTTTCTCGTTCAACTTGGAATTTAGTTGAACTTGTGGGTTTGCAGAAAGCTCAAATGGGCTCATGCAATTTCATACTTTCTGAAAAATTCACTAGTGCAAACAAATTCCAAATTGAACTCGAAGTCGTATTATTTCGAATACGTATAGTATTCGGAAGTGACCATAACAATTTGATATGCAGCAGTTAGCTAAACGGCCAAAACAGTGTGAAATAGCAACCATCAGTTTTTTTTCTAGATTATTACTAATAACTCAGTACTAATTAGTATTTAAGAGTTGATGAATTAGAAAAAAAAGTTGGTTCGCTAATTAATCAAAGTAATTAATAATATTGACTAACTGATCAGTAATTTTATTCTAATTGATTGATTATTACTTAAGACGAAAAAACAACGGCGCCAGAATGTTATAATTTTTAAACTAATTCCCTTGACCTTTGGTTAGCTGACTTCTCAAGTGTTGGTTTTATTTCTTTTTGTCACGGAATCTATGTCAGCTTAGCTATTCATGTAGTTTGAAATGTATTTTCAGGTGTTGACTAGTCTTGAGATTGAGGAAAAATAGTACTATTGTCGATAAATTCATTTTTCTAGTTCCTTTTAAAAATATTCTCATTTTTAGTTTATGTCGTCGTAAATATTCTTTAGGAAGCTTTTTTTTAAAAAAACTCTTGAAAAGTTCTCGACTACGTTCTTTAGTGCAAAGGTTAAAAGTCGGCATTACACTTATACCAAGCGTAAAACTGAAAAGTTACAAGTGAGTTTGAATTTGAGATCAGATGGTTGTTATTGAGTTTTTTCCATGTTTGACTGGTACCAGCTACCCTTTTCATTTGGTTTGTTGTCCATGTGATTGAGTTCTCAGTTCTCGAGTTACAATAGGTCAAACCAAAAGCTTCAATTTTAAAGCAGTTGCAAGTTTTCAAGAAGCAAGAAAATTTAACCTAGGGTTCTCTTTAGCCAAATTTAAATTCTCCCATGAAGCAGGTTTGTACACATATATTAACGAATTAGGGTTTACATTAATTTTTTTATGAAGTTACCGATTGCTACATTTCTTATGGTTTTTAACTCTAAAATTTAGTGTTTTCCGAACTTTCATCTTTCCTTCAACTCAAAGTATTATACGTTGAATTAGTACGTATTTATAAAGTTCTCACACGGGAAAAATTAGTGATGCACGTTAAATCTCTTTCTTAGTTGAATAGGTTTCGTAATTGATCTTGAAAGTCGCTTCGTAACTTCATCATTTGTTCGGATTGCTGTGCTTAGTTTCACCTACAACTGCACTGAAAATCCCATCAAATTAACTTGCTCCCTGTAGATGTGGTTTGTAGATTAATATTTGGTACAGTGCGGCATCGTAAAGTGCAGAGGTTGTACAAGTCAAAGGTCTATTTATCTCTTTCAGCCCTAGCGAGTTTATCAACATCTAACTTCTCCTTACATATCACGCACAAAAGAAGTCTTGTTATAGAGAGAAAATAGGTGTTGGTCAAACACAGTAATCTAAGCAAAATTCTCTCAAACTGATCACACGAAAAGCATGAATCCTAGTTGGGAAAAATTTGTCATGTTTAGGGCTGGAAGGTTTAAGTCCTGAACTTTTGCAGTCTTCTCCTTGACAAATGCTTCAACCTTTGTTACTGCAAAGATAGTTTCACAGGTTCCTTTAACATAGTTACGTGTTCACAGTTGTGTATACCTTCAAGTTATTTCATATTGTTTGCAGCTCGTACGAGAAACTTGGTTATAAATCTTTTTTATCTCACTTGTTTAGGGCGGCAAAAAGGAATCTGCCCCAGCTGCGCAAGCTGTCAATGGCACCACAACAGCAGCTCCAGAAGAAGTAGAAAAATTAAAAGACCAAATTGCAAAACAGGGCGATAGAGTTCGGACGTTAAAGACGAGTGGAGCTGCCAAGGTAAGTTGAACTTCCTTTCTGACTTCAAGAGTTGCTGCATATACAACAGTGCGTACTTGTTTGACTTAGTGCTCCTTAAGTTAAGTGCGTCGTAATAAAGCATACAGAAGTGACGCGAACGTAAGTTTAGGGAGAAAAGCAATGGCAGGGATTTTCTACCTTGAAAACCAAGGAATTCTTGACTGTTTAGATTGGCTTGTCCAGGTTTTACCATGCTAAAGATTGAAGTTAAAAGAATCCTTTTTTAAGCCCTAGAGGCTTATTAGACTGGCATTTATCATCCGCGGTTTCCATAGTGTTAAGCGGATGAGAGCCTTTGATTTCCCCTGGACAGGACACTAATCTATCGTAGGCTAGCCTTTAGAAGAACCGCACGATTGAGAAGAGTTCTGGCAAAGTGTCATATTCAAGGACACGATACGTTGGTGTAACCAGATAAAATTGAAATTAGTTTCTTAAAAGTTTTCTTCATTGCCACTGTCGAATATAAACGAAAGTCGAGTCACTCCGTCCGTGTTCCATTTTTTTTTTCAAGATATAAATATCGTGGTACCTGGGGAAACACAGTTTATGACCAATTGGGTTGAGTGTTGTATGAAATCTAGATGATTGTTTTATTGTGATTGATGCGACCATCATTTTTCTTATTAGGACGAAATAGATGGAGAGGTTGCAATGCTACTCAAGCTCAAAGGTCAATACAAGGAGCTAGCAGGTGAAGATTTCCCAACCGGGGGAGGGAAGGGAAAGAAGGACAAGAAAAAGGATGTCAAGCCAGCCCAACCTGAAAAAAAGAAGAAGGAAAAAAAAGAAAAGGAAAGTAAAGAAAAGCAAGCCAAAGAAAATGTGGAAAAGCCAAAAGTGGAAGCTGCATCTGGTACAGATACAGGATCCGGACTCAAGAAGATTACCAAGTAAGCTTACACAGTGCAGGTCCTTCATCTGCATAAAACGTGTTTTTTCCAATTCTGGAACCCATGCTGTGGAACCTATGATCTGGAACCTATGTTCTGGAACCCATGTTATGGAACCTATGATCTTAAGTTCTGGAACCTATGATCTGGAACCTGTGTTCTGGAACCTTTGATCTGGAAGCTACGTTCTGGAACCTATGTTGTGGAACCTATGCCGTGGAACCTATGCCGTGGAACCTATTAACCTATGATCTTAAGTTCTGGAACCTATGATCTGGAACCTGTGTTCTGGAACCTATGATCTGGAAGCTATGTTCTGGAACCTATTTCAGGAACCTATGATCTGTATATTAAGCATTCATATTTGTATGTTCTCATCTCTTTCAACCTGTAAAACTAATTGTAAGTGAAAAACCAGGACTCCCTCACAAAGATCACAACTTTGACACTCGTATTCAGTTTTATTACAAAATGAGTGTTTTGTCCCCGTTTCACAGTTTTTTGGTATTTTTCTGCTTGCTCTTAATAACATAAAATTGTGTTTTTTGTTTTGTGACGTTTTTGACTCAAGGAATCACGGGAGAAGTGAAGTAAAGATATATGACATAAGGCCATAGAACAATAACGTGCTTTTTGTCATAGCTGCTCTTTTGACGCTATGCACAAGTTATACGAATTAAGCTATAGTTTACCTTAGCAACTCAGGTGACTTTTGTTTTATAGGAACATACGTTTTATCAGGCAGAAACTTAAAAATTAGACAACTGATTTTCACAAGTAAAGTTTGAAAATCACTAAAAAAGCCAGGTCAAATTTGATATATTTCTTCTAAGTGTATTTTGCAAGATCCTTGGGTTTGAATTTGCTTGTGTGACTTTTCTTCAGGCTTGGTATGGAAGCGAAGAAAGAGGAGAATCTCGCTGATTGGTACTCACAAGTAATCACCAGATCAGAGATGATTGAGTACTATGATGTCAGCGGTTGTTATATTCTCAGAGCCTGGTCGTACTCTATCTGGGAGGCAATAAAAGGTGGGCACGTGAGTTACACTTAAGTCCTGGGAATTAAAAACTGGTCATCGTTCAATCAAACCCAGATCAGCTTTTTTTGGCTTTTCTTATTACGTAACTAGATTTCTTCTTAAGATATCCAAGTTTCCTTATATGGGTGTTCAGCTTTCAATATTAGGACGTTTGCTCAAATGCGAAGATGCTTGACATCGTTTTTATCAGCTCCCTCTAACACATTCGTTTTCACTACTACAGTACAAATAAGTGAAAGGTCAGTGTTATTATCTCGTGAAAGGTCGAATTTACTATTTGTGTTTGTTTGATACTGCTCTCTTCCGCTTTCAAACGGCAAATTTTTGTGATTTTTTTAATTAAAAAGATATAAAATATTAAAAAAAGGTTGTCAAATACGGTTACTAACATTGTACCTTTTTTCCTTATTAGCATTCTTTGATGCCGAAATCAAGAAACTAGGAGTAGAAAACGTGTATTTCCCAATTTTCGTGTCACAGGCAGCTTTAGAGCGAGAGAAAGAACACATCGCGGACTTTGCACCCGAGGTACGGCTCTTGACTTACCTTCTTTTGGCCTTTTCTTTGTACATCTTGTAACGTTGGTAAAAGCCAACAATATCCACTTCAAGTTCTTTTATCAGGATTCGTACAAAGTCTTGAATACTGGACGAAAGTATAAAAATCGTAAAAGTTTTGGAAAAATTAAGGTTAAAAAGTCCGGTAACCAAAAGTCTAGGTTTTTGAGTTATTCTTGTGACAGAAACAGTATGACAAAGTTGGTTCTTGATTTATTTTTTAATCTTAAGTCTGGAAAAGAAGGGGTAAAGAAAGGAAAAAGTCTCAAAGATTTTGAATTTCCATTCATAAATTTCTGAACTTTACAAGTTCAATTGAGAATGGCTGACCCTTTGAAATGTGGTTCTCAAATTTTTTATGGTTAGAAAATAAAAGTGATACAAACTCTTAATTCGCTAGTTTTGGTAATAACCATTCTATTTTCTAATCAAATTTGTTGTATGGTTACAGCTGTCTTGCTTTAGATGATGATTAGAATTCGTATATGATTTTATTAGGTCGCCTGGGTCACCAGATCTGGACAGTCTGAGTTAGCAGAACCTATTGCAATTCGTCCCACAAGCGAAACAGGTAGGAAAGCATTTTCTCATGAAAGAGGGCGGAACGTAATCCCTGTTAAAAAAGAAACAATCTTGAAAGGAGGTACCTGTCCGTAGCCCTCGATACAAGAATGGGATGCTGATCTCCATACTACTTAAGAAACAAGATGACATCACTGTATTGCCACAAAGTGGTGAATAGGTCTTTAGTGGATGCCCTCTTCCACATCAAAATATGATTGTAAAATTGAGATTTTATTTTTTTGTACCTGTTCAATACTGCATTCGTCGAGGAGTGAATCGCAATTTGTAGAGCTGTAAAGCACTTTATATTTCTCACCACTTCCCTGCAAATGCATATTTATCGCTCAAAATTTCTGAATAAAATATCAAGGATAAAAAAGTTCTGACTACTCAAACTTGAGTGGCGATTTTCATCATTCTATGTATACAACACCAAAACTTCTACAAATAAAGTTGTTTGTTTGTTAATTCCACAGAAACCAGCATTTCATCGAGTAGCTCTGACTTTAATTTTTCCGAACATTTTGAGTTGTTCATGTTACAAAATTTGATCCACAAAATTTTCTTTCATTTCACGATCAGGTTTACATTGGTATTTTCTCTTTGTCATAGTTATGTACCCAGCTTACGCCAAATGGATACGATCCCATCGAGATCTTCCTTTGAAGTTAAATCAGTGGAACAATGTAGTGGTAAGGTTTTCAAATGGATGTTTTGTAAGAGGAAGGAACGCGTGTTTGCTATAGTACACTGCACAGAGCAAGAGGTCTCCAATTTGATTCTGGCAACTAAACACTTTTGCAACCTGAAATTTGAGGCGTTTGCGGCTGAAACGTTAAATATTATTACTTTTACATCTACCAAGAGAAAATTGTTCTACTACAGAAACACATATGTGGTTTAAACGTCTCTAGTTCTGTAAAAAACAAACAAGCTAATAGATGAAAGGCAGAACAAAAACGGTTTACATAAATTGTAATGTAAGTTCTCAATAAAATGAAAAAAAAATCGAGGTGTTTTTTAATCGAATATTTTTTACGACTTTGATTTTTCATGTCATTGCAGAGATGGGAGTTTAAACATCCTCAACCATTTCTGAGGACGAGAGAGTTTCTTTGGCAGGAAGGACATACAGCCTTTGCAACGAGAGATGAAGCATGTGACGAGGTTTGCTTAACAAAATTTACGTATTTTCGGAAGGAATTGAGCGATACAACATTTTTGAAATTATTGAAATACTAGAATCTTTAATGCATAGAAGATGTAAGTAACATGACGTAAGTTTACCCTTGATTTAATTAATGATAGCATAAAGAAACCAATGCAACACCAAGTTTGGGCGAGGGGGGGGGGGGGGGGGGGAGGGG
>JAOBAT010062096.1:14114-48193 GCA_026413305.1 Hydrozoanthus tunicans | reverse complement strand
CGATATTGAAAAATAACTAAGCTAACTCCAACAAGAAACCAAATGAGCCAAGGAAAATTGGTTTTCACTAAACTATGTGCTTCTTGACTACGTACACTCAACAGCATCTGATACCATGCCATGTATAGAAGCAATGTGATATTTTTGAATGGACAGCCGTATAGAAAATGTATTGCCTCGATGCACATGAGCTTTGGGCGAGTACGAGTAAGAAAAAAGAGTAAAATTCTGATGAAATCTACTCAAATGCATTGCACAGCGCACTTAGGTGTGGCCCGAACATAACATAAAACTAAAAGTCCGCTCGCTAACTAGTAATGACGGGTAGGCAAATGGAGGGCAAATGGTTCACCACAGATCCTGTGCAATTTCTTTCCTGGGAGCTGATTTGATTAAGCAAACTATAAGCCGTAGCTACACAATGCAACATTGCATGTAACGTTGCGCGCAATGTGAGAATCGCACCGTGTAGCAAGCTTTGAAACTGTTCTACGCAACGTTGCGCGAAGTAGAAACCGATCCTACTCGGTGCAACATTGCAAGCAACGAATTCACCGTGTGGCTACACGAAGGGTTGCAGTTGCACGCAACGTTGCATGCAATGTTTCACCGAGTAGCCATGGCTATAAACTCGTCAACGATATAAGAAGCCCAATACAAAACTGTACCATTATAAAAAGACAGAAACTGTAATGCAAGAACCGTACGAAATGCCTTAATTTATCACAGGATCAATAAAGACTGTGAAGACAAAATAATCGAATACTGCGAGATATGAAACATGTCAGTGAAACGATGCAATCACAACAGGGGGCAAGGTCAGAATTTGCAGTTCGTAGACAGCTATTTTGCTATTTCGTCCTCATGGGGACTTAAGGCCGGCGCACACTTGAGGTAAAGAGCTGAGCTGTTTGCCCGCGAGGCTGTTTGCTCAGCTTGTTCCGCACGTGTGCGGCAAAATTTAAGTGAGATTTTTGCCTCGCGAGCTTGAATCTCACTAAAATGGCCATGGCCACGTAACGAGGTTATTTACGATGCTCAAATACTGCAACTCAATCCTTACCCCTATTACCAACCCCAAACCAAGCGGTACACGTGAACGCTTACGTGTTAATGAACTGAAGAGAGAGGTTAAATGTGTTCTATCCGTTCACTGACATGTTTAATAAGAAGAGCGCGAATAACAAAAAAGGCAAAAAAGAGGGGAGGGAGGAGGAAATTATATTTATACCTCTCATCTGCGGGATCATTGTTATTCTCTTTGAAAGAACTTTTTAAAATTTGCATTATATGTATAGTTATAATTTGCATTATATATAGTTAAAATTTGCAAATATATATAGTATTTCTGTGACTTTAAGATTTTCTATATCTAAAGATACACCTTTCTTTTTCCAAGGTCCAAAGTTTTTCGAACACGACAAAAAAAAGGCAAAATTGTCTCGAGAGTAAATAAACAGCAAATCTATAGGGCAATAAGAAGCGTATATTAGTTTCAAAACGGTTTATATTATTGCTTGTTGTCGTGAAACAGAAATAAGAACTTGCCTATGCCGAGACGTTTTGATCGATCTGCGTCCATGAACGGAATAAAAGGAATACGCGGTTCATACATAGAAAAGTTCGTGAACCGTTTCCAAGCCGATGCTTCCTCATTTCAATTCTGGCTAATTTTACGACACGGCTCCAGTGAATTGGTAGATACAGTAGGATGAGGAAATGTTTCTTTTTAATAACCTTAATATACTTCTGTGCTTGTTAACCCATGTTGGTCCTTCACATCCATGTATCGACCCCTGGTGAATTCAAAGCAAACAAGGCATTTGTGGACATTCAGCAGTAGTAGATCTAGAGACCCTAAGAAACGAGAACCACAACTCCCTCGAAGACGGCAGAGAACAATAGTGAATACAGTAACTGCATGCACTCTGGAAAGCACCGTGCTGGTCACCTATGTATACACCGCCGTCTTCAAAGTTACAACGTAAAAACCTTAGTTTTTTAGTTCACCCACCCGCCATGTTAACGCAACGTTGAAAAGTACAAGTTATTATGAATAGGCAGGTTGTCCGCGTAGCTAATTTACCCGGCTGGGCGGGACACCAACCTTAATGTAAACAGGCCCTCGGTATTCTTTTATATTCTTTTTACGCGGGAAGCTTATAATAGTTTTCTGTGAACAAAGCGTAACTAGTGCAATAGAGAATTAGGCAAATAATGATCATAACCGATTTTAGTACGCATTGTGCGTTGCCTCAATACGTTTACAATAATTTACAGTGGCCTGTGGTATTGAGGGTCTTAGATAGTCCGCTATATACGGCTCACATTTATATCAGAATTAAGAGTTACCCTCAGTAAGTAGAAGAGACAGACCACGACACCGGAATCACCCTACTCTTTGTCGACAAGTATTGTGGGCTCTTTCAAGTCCCCCGATAGTAGATCGAGAGACTGGGCCTACGGTTTAACGTCCTTATCCGAGAAGACGCGAAGGTCTAACCGTTTGCAAATGTTAGAGCAAAGGCAGCACTTTCTGAGTGAAAGTCCGTCACCGGGAATCGAACTCGGGCCTCCCGTACAAAAGACTGGCGCCTTACCAACTAGACAAACCAGGCGGCCGTTGAGCCAGACATGATCAAAAAGGCAACCTAGAATTTTTTTTTGGTAACCAGTCGTTGTCCGTTGTTTAACTAGGATCAACTCGAAAGGCGAATTCTTATTCCTCATTATGAACTAGACAATTTTAGTGCAAAAGAACAATATATATAGGAAACGAAGTAGAGGAAAATGAGAGAGGAAACATAAGACAATAAGAAAAAGGAGGAGAAGAAAGGGAGAAGAAAGAGAAAAATGAAAGAACGATAACTGGCTGGAACTGAGAGGGTTAAAACACAATTTTGCTTACCTGGTACACAAGCATAACGATCCAGTTCCACCACCCCAACTTCTCTCAGTACATCCACCTCAAGTAGAAGTTCTCCAGTACGCGCTCGACTGTTCCTTGTAAGAATAACATAGGCTGCATTGGCCATAATATCAACCTTGAAACACATCTTTAAAGCTTCCTCTCCAGCCAACATCTTCACTGCTGCTGTCGCTATGACTAAAATATAGAAAACCTCAATGAACCAATTTAACTTGCAAGCCCATTTTAAAACTAAATTCATAAATGCGAGAAATCGTGAAAGGAAATAACTTGAGTAGGCATTGCATTGTTCGCTACATCCTTGCTTTCAAAGTTTAGCCTTGCTGAGTTTTTTTCTGCTGAAGAGCCGAGTGAAACAAGTTTAGCAAAAAGACGCTTCATAAATTTTATAACATACCAATTCCCAGAGTAAGTTTCTTAATTTATGTAATTGTTTTTTTTAAGAAAGTATCTTATTTGGTTTCAGCAGCTCAAGTATTGTATAAGGTACAAACAATCTTATTACATACATGTTACTGAGCACACAGAATAGACGTTATGAAAAGTATTTTCATAAACACTGAATGCAACAAATTTGTATTGGACATGTGGCATCTGGGGGGGAGGGGTACTCCCTATATTTTGGTGGAAGGTATGACCGTCTAATTTTTTAGTGGTTAAAGTTGTCAGAGAAAGCCTGTGTTAAAGTCCAAGAGCCTGGTATCTTTTAGGGTTAAAAATGCCAAGCTATATTAGACTGGATGCAGGCCCGTGTTTTAGCAAAGTTGCATAGTGAGTAAGATCTTAAGAGAAAAGTCTTCAGCGAACGTTCTATTGCTTGCGCCTTTATTTTTATACTTCATATCAAACATTCAGTATAACTCAAAGGGAATTTAGTGCTGACCTGCTAGCTGTCAAGAGAAAAATGTCAGCTTTAAATTGGTATTTTTTAGGGTGATTTTAAAACCAAGAGTTATTTTTTTGGGTTGAATTTTTTTATGCCTTGGTATTGTTTAGGGTATTTTGAGGATTCTGCAATGGTCATCCCTAACCTTTCAACCCTGAAGTACCCCCCTGGATGCACCACCAAGAAAAGACAACATAGACATACCGGTCACAATCTGTTTTTGTCACAAACTAAATATATGGCTTATTGCTAACAGTTTGCATTTGTTTGTGACATATTAAAGCTTCCTACACAAAAAACAACCTTTAGTTAACGAATGAAGTCTTTAACACACAAATTTAATATACATTTATCTGGCCAAAGTCCATTTACAGCAATTCCATCATCTCTGAACTCTTCGGACATTCCCAAAACGCACATCGATGCTCCATACTTTGATATCCTGTAAGCTGTGTATAGAAAATTGAACAAGTTAATTCAATCGAGAGAATTTAATACTCTGAGCTGTACGCTTGGGGTGGCAAATAAACTTCAGCAAACTTTAAGAGCATAGTTGATGCAAAACAAGTTTATATTTCCAGTAGAGATTAAACAACTGTTTCTTTTCCTTTATCACTGTGCTACTAGGTGACTGAAAACATTCAATCTGCTGTTATCCAAAATTATCAGGGGTACACTAATATTGACCAAGCACTTGTAACCCTAGGGTCATAAGTTCCTTGAGTCCCAGTAAAACCACTGTGTTGTTTCCTTAAGCAACCTTGACACTCGACCCAACTTGTTCAAGTTGGCTTAACTTTCTAAATAAGTACTAGCTTCAGCTGGTAAAAGATTAAGTTCCTGTCCAGGACAAGTCAAAGACTACCATTCGCATAAGTACCAGCTTTAGCCCTGAAGACTTTGCTCAAGAAGAGATTTAGATTGTAGCTGAAAGCTTAGAAAATAATGTATTTGAATTTAATTTATCCAGAGATCATTTTTTATAATTTTTTAATTTGATTTTACCTGGATGCACTTCCACTTTTAAAACTATTTAGCTTTAGTTCCGGTTTAAAATTACTAAACAAATATTGAGTAGACTACAGCAACAAATTGCTTTCTTAAGCTAACAATGAATCGTAAATGGAAACACTCACCAAGATGCTTTACTTTTCCTGGCCCAAATTCCAGAGGAGGTGTAATGTTCAAAATATGCGGGTTCTTTGCCAATTTTAAGTATGGTAAACATGCCTGAGAGCTAATGCAAGAAAGATCTCTCAGTACCTAGACTGGGTTTCTTAATGATTGTTTTCAATATGAGATTGTTAAACTAAGGGTGTCACTATGCCAAGCATATTACAAAACTCCCATATACTACACCAGCAAAATTGCAACAATGTTTGTACTGGCCAATGGTGGGTTGCAAATTATTTACAAATTTAACTACAAAAAAATCAATAGCAATAGAGAATTTCACTGGTTGGGTCAGACATCATGCAGCAATGGTAAATACCCTGTGGTTAATTGCATGACATGATCATTAGTAAAATCAATGTGGCTGTGGGGCAATGAGAGCATGTGCCTTCCCTTCATGGTTGGCATCAAAATCATGGACCTTTGAAGATCGAAAAAGTATGATGAAAAGTTTAACTTCAGAGCAGGAAAAATATCCTTATTGTGTTAGTCCAGTTTTTTTTTTCAAGCATTGTTTAGAAATTGACCTAAAGTCATTTTTTTTGATGATGTATAGATGGATAACTTTCCAATTCAGAGCAAATGGAACAGCTTACATATATATGACTTAATTCAACCTGCTCATAGCTTGAAAATTATTTGTAGCATCCGATGCAACATGGTAGCATAGTAACTGTAAATTGCTGTATATGATGTCACGTGACCAGTGTTGCTTAGAAGGCCTTGTAGTGTTGATACCACATTCCCTGTATCTAGAACTGACCTCTCTTCCCAATCTGGGCTCAATTTAGTGCTGTTGACACTCCAACCTGGTTGGACCGGATGGTCTTGTAATTGTCACTTAAATTTTTGCTCAAAATAGCCTTAGTACTTGGATCAGTGATTCTTGTTTTTCACAGATATCTTCAACAGAGTTACCAAAATATCCACAAAACTCATGATCACTCATGAATACAGAGTTATGTTTTAATTTACATAATATTTCCATAAACATTAGTCTTTAAAAGGAAAAAAAAATAATTAGAGCAAAAAAATTAACTCTGAAGTTTTTAAAACTAATGTTATAATGTGTTGTCATACATATTGCATTGGGTGATAGTGAGTCAAAGATTCCATATAAAAATTTAAGATAAGTTAGAAAGTCAACTTTTGGCCCCTCAAGGTAAAATAACTAATAACAAAAATAGTATGGATAATAATAATAACAATAATAATTATAATAATTTAACAATAATAACAAAATATTAGGTACCATAAGAAAGTTCCTCTTGTATTTATATCATTCATTAGGTCATATCTGCAACATCAAAAACATCTGTACTTAATGATTATGCAATGAAACACATTTCCCACACATGTGTCAGTATGTACTTTCTTATAAACAAAACATTTGAAGAAATAATAAAAAAATTGAAAGTCATGAACACTGTTGTGGCACATAGAGGGGCCAACCATATAATACCATAAAGTTAAAACAATCTAAAACAGAAAACGAGCTAAGACCACAAAGGGGCTCTTGTAAATGTGATACTTATCACCATATTAGCTATAGTACCCACATGGGAAGTCAACACATTTCCAGGTTCTCTCTTCATTCCATTTGTAAACTAACTTCACTATAAGTGAAATATATATAATACTTGACAAAACGTTAAATAGTTTATCAGGATTTACCTAGTACTTAATTTGATTAACACACCTTTTCATCAGAACATCTAAAGATCCTCCATAAGTAATTGCACTGGCGTTGTTGACTAAAATGTCAATCCCACCAAATTTCTTGACAGCGTCATGTACGGCATGTCTGATTTGATTTTCATCTCTAACATCCACAACACATGGCAAACACTGACCACCAGCCTCAACAACTGTTTGACATTTAAAATTATTGTCATGGACACTTAGCAAGTACCAGTATGTACAGTAATCTGTATTAATAATTATTTACAAGGGTCAAGTTAAATATAATTCAAACTCAAATAATAAAATAAATACTCTAAAGATTTCATTTGATAAGGTGCACCATGTGGCATGGGCAGCAGAATCGGGGGAGCTGGGGGGGTACTGCCCCCCCCCTAATAATTTGGTTCGGGGGCCTGTCCCCCCCCCCTCTCCAATAATTTCTAGCTAACAACAGCAACTATTGAAAAGGATTCTCAGATTATATAAAGAACTATGACAATTTCCCCACTGTGCCCCCCCTGATAACTTTTTGTTCTGCCACCAATGTATGGCACAAAATTGGAACATGAGTGTGAGACAATCCAAAACGTCCCATATATACAAGAATACAAACAATGTGTTTCTAATTTACTGGACAAATAAGAAATTGCATAATTTTGTTTTGACTTTTTCCTTAATCAGACGAGGAACATAAAAACTATAGTGATCAACGGTTTGGGAGATGATTATTTTAATTACACAGGCAAAGGGTAGAGGGGGAAGGGGGGGAGGGGAGGGGGGTAACATGCGACACAGCCCCATCTTGTGTCATTAATCGAAGTCCACTCGAAGCCTTTAGTTTGACATCGTATAAAATATAGAAATTAACACTAAATACTGGTATTAGGCGTGATTGTAGACTGCCTTACCTTCTTTTGCAACAGTATAAATTGTTCCTGGAAGTTTTGGATGAGCTTCGGCCGTCTTGGCCGCTATAATGATATTTGCTCCATCTCGTGCAGCTTTCAGTGCGATGGCTTTTCCTATTCCGCGACTTGCACCAGTAATAAATAACGTTTTCCCAGCAAGCTTCCTGTAAAGTTTGAATTTAAACGTTTAGTTAATTAAAATACGTCGTTAAAAACTGTGCGTGCAGCCTGATATATATGCAAGCGGTGTGTGCTTGTGAACATACCCAGTATTAAGCATGCTTTTTTTACTTTTTCACAAACTTAAGGAAGCAGAAGTTATAATCAAAGTTTTAGTCTCATATTAGGACAATAGAGAGAGGAAAATCATCTCAATGTTCAGAAAATTTCTAATTTCAACACATAGACCGAACACATGTCAACGAAGACTTTTCAAGGTGAAGAAATACTGAACAGGCAAGTCCTGTGGCCAGCGGTTGGCGTTTTGCGCTAGGCACTGCAGGGGGTCTCCTCGAACATTTTGGCGGAAAAATTAAAATGGCGATTAGTAAGTATGATCAGTATTAAAGTGTAACTGTAAGCCCGATCGATGGTAACAGTGCGGTTATGGAGAAAAAAAACAATTTATCAAGACAAGAAGAACTGAAAACTTTCCTTCAAAGCGAGGTTGAAAAGCTGGAGAAAGATATTAAAGACTTAGAAGACGAAGCCGAGCTGCAAGAGCGTTTGTCCATTGGTGAATTCTCGACAGATGTTTTGAGAAAAATTTCGGCCAACTTCGCGGGTGCTGGGTATTTTAAAGAGAAAAGTTTGATCGATCTGTCGCATGATGAGAAGCAAATACGTTCAAAAGTGGAATCCATGGAAGTTTTGACTGGCATTGAATTTGACAACTGTAGCCTGGAGAAGCTCGATGCCAGCAGCAAAACGCCATCTTCAACTGCAAGCGATGGAAAAAACAACTCATTACGTTGGCGAAGGCATTTGTCTGGGAATTGTTGTAATTTGAAGTTCGACATAGATTTTGTGGTGGCTGAAACTGCAGCAGAAGAGCAATCTTCTACTTCTACGGGTAAATAACTTTAGAAATAAAGTTAAGTTATAAGACCAATCACTCGCTATATATATATAGACAATTTTTATATGAAAGTTCTAGGGCCTTGCATTTAAATACATTCTTCTCACGGTTCTGGCTCTAAGCCATTTTAGAATAAGTATTTATAAATTTATATTCTGAACAAGATTTATTTGTTTAATTATTCTAATTAGTGTAAGTTGAATTGATTTCAAGTTGAAATTGAATTAGGTTTAGGACTTAAAACCCACCGCACACAAGTGCGATAGCATGCAATTTTCGTAGCATGCAATCGAAATTGTTGTCGCACATTTACCGCACACGTTTGCGAGAAGATACAATAACCTCCGACAAGGTGCACTCACTTTTAAGGAAATCAAACATGTTTGATCCATGCGATCAATATTGCATGCGATAGAAATTGCATCGCAGGCCCCCGCACACAGAACGATGTGCTGCAATTTTGATTGCATGCGACGAAAATTGCATTTTATAGCACAAATGTGGGATGGGCTTTAAAATTGTAAAACCACAGGTAGCACAAGCTCAAAATTTGTATAGATTTACTAGAGAATGTATGGGGAATCTGAAGTATGATCTTTTTGCTCTAAACTATAGTAAAATTCATTTAAAGAACTATAACTAAATCTATACAAATTTTGAGCTTGAGCTACCTGTGGTAAAACAAGTTGAATTGAACTTTAGTTAGATTGAATTCTGTATAATATATATCATGGCTTTCAGTCCGAAAACAGAAGGCATTAAGATTGATCAATAAACAGATTTAACTTAATTAACTGCTATTAGTAAAGATGTGTAATGAATTTTTCTTATCAATTCATTTTGGGACAAAGGTTGTAGCCTATAGCTATTACAGGTGAACCCCATAATTTGAACTTAGGTAACTAGAAATTCTCACTTATTCAAAAAAATTCAAGTTTCCTCAGGTTTTTGTCTTAGATATAAAATCAGTGTAAACTCAAACTGAGTTAATTTGAACCCCCGCTTATTCAAACTGTTTTTTGCTTCCCATGTCAGACTGGAGTTTGACTTAATGGGGTTATACTGTATGTATACTAAGTTTAATTTAACTGTTACAGTAAGTGTAGCTTAGAAATTAAAATTAATGTTACTGTAATATGTACAAAGTGGTTGGCACAAGAACAATGATTTATTCATAAATAAATGTGGTTTTGAAGCCAACTTACAAGTTTAACTGTACTTAATTCTTACTATTTTGTTCCACTCATAGAATCTAAACTACAGGATGTGTACAAAGCAAGGCTAATGGAACTAAACATTGTAGTTCACAATCCATTGGCTTCAAAAGAGCTGGAGTCCTTCATCAAAAAAGCTGAACAAGATAAAGCTTTGTGTCCATTTTTCCAAGTCTTGATGCAGTATGCAGCTTGGTTTCGACACAGAGAGAGAACTTCCAATCATTTCAAAACAAAATACCCACAATTTGTCCACCTGATAAATGGAAAACAGCACTGTACTGTCATGCAGTTGATAAACCCAGTTCGACCTGATGATGTTTTCACATTCACTTGGCAAATACTTGTTACTGACATTGGCAGTGTTAGACCAGAAATAGATCTCCATAGCTATTCTCATGAAGTGAAATCAAAAAAGCAGAGGGGAACCAGAAAATCTCTTCCTGTCTATTTTAGAAAAATGCTTTTCCTTCTTGGAATTGAGGAGGCATTTGAAGTGATAGTGGGGATTGTCGTAGGTGCTGCTGGTTAGCTCATAAAATATTGACCCTTTAATAAGAACACTTGGTCAGCTGCACAATATTAGTTTAAGATAGGTTGGATGATAGAAAGAGTTTAGAAAATTTGAGGCTTTTCATAGAACCTATAGCAGCACAAATGGCAGCAATTTTTGCCTGCATTCAATTAAGCCCTACTAGCCAAGGAGGTTGTTTTGGGTAACTCTCCCCCAACCATGCTTATTCACTTCCTACAGCAAGAACCAATAATTATTATGGAATTTTTGATATAAGATTTACAGGAACCAAAGTTTGGAATTCAATAGAAGCAGAATTCAAAAACTTAACCCTTAGAGCTTTCAAGGCAAGGTTAAAAAAACAATTTTTTTTTCAAAGTACTGAGCTTAGCAACTCGATATTATAGACCGACTTATGGTTAAGGCAATAAAAATATATTATTTTTTGTGAACATCCCATTATCACTTCAAGGCCAGATTATGTATATTAAACAACTAAACTTTTGGTTCATTTCGCTTTCTTGTCTAGATCTATGGTTTTCATCTTTTTTCTTCTTCCGCCAACCTTTCTTGTTTGTCTTTTTTTTGTAATAACAGAACCTTATATTTAAATTACTTGATGATTATGGTTGCCTGGCTGGTTTAGCTTTTATGGTTATTCAAGGTAACCAGCACCTATCTCTTTCTCAAATTATAATTAATTCAAATATGTAAATCTGTTAAACTTTAAGGTGAATAAAAAAGTGTTGTTGTTGTTGTTGGTAATATATTCTTTTAAAATTTGAACTAAGGAATGTGGCTAGAAGGGCTGTTTTGAATGGCAGCAAAAAGAAAATTAAAACACTGCTATTTGTGGTTTTAATTGGGCCTGTCTGAAAGCTTTTACTCAAAGAGGAATGCATGGGTAACATTAAAAACAGAATGAACTATTTTTTGTTATCTTAGGGCCTATTATTTTGAAGTTTGATACATGGCCAAATACTTGACTCAAGAAATCAGGTGCTCATTCAGTGGCTAAAATAAAAAATAAAAGCATACTGTAAAGTCCTTTAAATTGCTGCCACCCCCTCACTCTCTGTTAACTCTTTCACTTCAAAGGCAAAATTTTCAAATTCTTATTATTTTATGAGCAATATGAACAACTGAGAGGCACTTCAGATAGCTGATTTAATGATTCTGTCTGCCAGGCCTGCATGATTAATTATGCAACAACCTATATATGAGTTGATAACCAACAAGTTAGACCACAAACTGGCTTCAACTCTCTCACTGAAGGCCTCAAACAACAAAAATTTGCTTGGGATGATAATCTCTAACACTCAATTAACAGAGTTAATTTAAAAAGTCATTTATGATTATTAGCCAAACAATGAAATGCTTTAGTTTACAGTAATCTTCAACATTTTATTGTAGATAGTACATGCACTTTTAAATTTTTTAAGTCAGGTTTTCAGCTTATAGTTTTTTTTCTGAATGTGGTATATTTATTCTTAAACATTAATTTTTAATGTAAATACCATTTTTGAATTATTGTTGAAGTACTTTTTTAGCATGGTGCCTAAACATTTTATATTTTAGCCTTTTGTTGCAAGGTTTATTTACATATATGATTTTAGACCCTCACTTCAATTCGATCCTCAGATAAAGCCAAAACTTAAACAAGACTCACATTGAGTTAAAACTTTTTTACTTTATAAATGCAACATCAGGCTTGCAAGTAACTTTTAATAGCAAAACTCTATTTTGGGTTTTGAGGCTGAGCTAATTGCAGAAATTTCTAAAACAAAAACTGCAGCTTTTTTAAAGTTCATACCTTGTATAAACGTTTCCCCAAAAAGTTCTATATTGTAAAAACCTGAACTCGTGTTTATATTAATCATGTAATATTGGAATTTGAATTATGTAATGCTTCGTGTGCGAAACTTGAACTACACGGGTATGACGTCACTTTCTAATGCTGGAAGACTGGGGCCCAGAGATGATGAAAGAAACTGGAACAAAAATAGAATCGTTGTAAACAATATGGCGAACCAATGTGGAATCGAGACGTGTACTTAGAAGCAACTTTTAGGTTATAAATGCGAAGTCATTCGAAGCACTAAACATACAAACAACTAAGGACAGTGAATTTGATACAAGGAGCAATAGAAGAAAACTCTTGAGTGTTTCGTTTTCGTTACAGCCATTCGTTTCGATTTAATTTCAGTTTCAGTTGAATTGTTTATTTCAGCTACAGTTCTTCCTGGGCCACCAACAATGTTTGAGATTTTTAAAGGACTTTGTGTGACTTTTGTCATCATATTATTCTTTCCACAAGGTGTTGCAGGTAAGTGAGAAATTGCTAAATTGCGGTACAGTAAAACATCGACATCGTTCTTAGCTTGGTGGTCAATTTGCAGGTGTATGTTTAACTTAATTTTTTGAATTAAATATGCATTGACTTTTAATTTCAAACACTACTCGGAAGAAGATTTCTTTTTCCTCTTATTGCTCGTGGGCATATGCTCGCAGGCTGTTGAAATTGCCGTATGCAAACTGCCACGACACTCTTTGGCTCGCTATTAGGACTCAAATGTACATTCTCTTCGCATTGTTTGCATAATTTATATTGTTTGAGCACGCAATAGCAGATATTTTGTTTCCTCGAGGAAGTGATAAACTCTTTCTATCTATTTTTTGCATATATAACTTATATAAACAGTCTTAAAAATTATGTTTCAGCTTGAATGTGTATTACTTAAGGCCAAGTAAAAAAAATTAGATATGTTTCTCGATCGTTCCCGCCCGCTTCCTTTTTTTCCTGCCGCCTCCTTTTTTTGCTATTTGCTATTTTTGATACAAACCTTTATATTGTGTTAGTTGTCGTTTAAAAATGTACATTCAATTCTCAAACTCATTTGGTGATGGCACGCTGAACGCATTCTTTCATAAACTGGAGATCGTGGTGAGGGTAATGTGTTTGATATGTTTTTTGTAACTGACAAGCTTGCTCACGTGACAGTCTCCAATCGAGGTTCCATTCATGGCATATACTGTACACGATGCCCGATCCTCTATGTTTCTTCTGTTGCAGCGAAGACGATCCTCAGACTCCCCCTGGTTGCTTTCCTCTTTGCAACAACTGTGAAAGTACCAGTAATGGCAAAACTGCAAAGGGGAAAGTATCCTGGGCCTTATTTTTGAACTTGTGCATTTTGTAAAATATGATGCAAAGCTCTGCACTTACATAATGGGTCAAACAACAAGTTTGTCATAAATATTCAACCAACTAAAATTAATTAATTAGGGGTGTCCTAAAATTGATGTGGCACCGCTTGTTAAAAGGGTGGAGGGGGTTCCAGTGGTTGAGAGTGGTCAAAAAATTTTGGAAGTGCTAGTTAAGTAAACCAGTTATTGAAAAAAATGAATCAGTGTGTTTTATTTTTAAATCAACGCAGTTAATTGATACATAATTAATTTCAGTTGAGACTGTCTTTCTATGAAGTTTAGTCAAGTGCCGAAGGTGGTCTTGAGGTTAATGCCTATAATTTTGTTTTAGGGAACGTGAAATGTACAGTAACAAATTTATTAAGTTCAAAGTGCTGGGTTTTTTATGTATCTATAAAAAGGCCAAAAGAAGGGAATTAGCCCTTATTGACCAATGGACGTAAGAGGTGCCAAATCAATTTTAGGATGCCCCCTAACTAAAAACTCTGAGAAATGAATGTAGGGGGACCTTAACTTTAACCTGTATAGAATTCTAGTTATATGCAGACTATATGTATAGACTATATAGTATACCTGCCAAAAATATCTTTTCTCTAAAGCAGGAGACCTCTTTTGATTGAAATTTGATGACCCAGAAAAAAAATCAAAACAAAACAATAAGTAAACTCTTTTAAAAATTTTAGTTTATTAATAGTAGAAATGAACTGATTTAGATTTTTGGTAAACATTATAATAATATGTTTTGTTACAATGTGTATAGCACTGTAACAAAATTGTAACATGTCGAGCATTTGAAAAATGTCTAGTCTTTGCATACACCCCACTCCCTAGTGATGTAGAAGTTGTGGTTAATTCTTCTCTTGTGAAGGTCGAACATTATAATGGTTAATTATCAAGAGAGTAAGATTGTTTTTATGAAAAATAATTTTCAAGGATGGGGCAGTCGTGACAAGGTACTTCTACGAGATGTCAGTGCTATCACCCTGACAGAAGGGCAGTGGACAAATGCAAGGCGAGTCCCAGCTGTTCCTCAGCTGAAGTGTGTTGGGGGTAGCTGCTCCAGCTTTCGTCCCCAGGTTGTACAGTGCTACAACAGAGGCTCTGATGGTTATGATGTCCAGGTACAAGAGTTTAGTACATAATTGTGACCGTCCATGTGATTTTGTACATTTTGTAACGGTTTGGAGCTTAACGGGTTGAAACTAATGGGTAGTGAACGGTTTTTCTAATGGTTTGAAGGCTTTCCTTAACGCTCTTAATGGGTGAGCCGAAATTTCTAATGGTTTGCCTTAACGCTCTAACGGTTTGTCCTAATGATCTAACGATTTGTCCTAATGCACTAACGGTTTGTATTAACGCTCTAATGGTTTGTCTTAATGTTCTAACGGTTCGCTTTAACGGCTTTAATATCGACGGTGGTTTGACTGAATGATGATCTAACAAATGTAAACCATTATTAGGCATTAAAACGCTAATAAAATGAAACAGTCTTATCAAATGAAAGTTCGAATGCTATCTTGGGCAAAGACTATAAATAAATACAATTATTGGCAGTTCAGATAGATCCTAGTTAGTAGTACATAAGAACTCAATATGTATTATTTTGAGAGTTTCACACTTTTTCAAGACTGATCACAGAAACTAATACAAAGAGTAGTATACTAGTACTGTGTAAGACTTAAAAATTTATACTCAAAAATTCATAAGTCTTACTTAAAAATAAATTATAACAATCAAATTAAGCTCCCAAAGGGAAATTAACTTGTCTTTTGTTTGTGTTGTTCTTGGAGAATTTATAATTATTAAAGTATCATGAAGTGAAAAAATTTAATACCTCAGTGGATAGACCTTGCTTAATTAGGAATGGCTGTGAAAAAAGTTTTGTAAAACTTTTTTACAGTTGTTGCCTTCCAACAACATGACATCATCAGTTGAAAACACTAAAATGTTATTATCTCGAAAACCGTAAAAGATTTTTACAAAGTTTGTTCATAGCTATTCCTCATTTAGCAAGGTCTATCCAATGAGTTAATAAAACTTTGCACTTCAAAATTATGCACTTTAAATGTCGCTCTTCATTCTGTGGATGCAGCGTCAGAATATATGTAATTATATTAATAATATTCTTGTGCTTATCTTGCATCATCTAGTACTGTAATTACGATTTGCCTGAGTGTCAAGAAGAAAGCTTTTAGAAGGTAGGTCATTTGTTATAATTTATCTAAACTACTAAATAAATGAATATATTCGCAGTGGGAATGCAAAGCTGATATGGACAATGGTTACAAATTTGGGAAGATTGAAGTGAGCTGCGAAGGCTATGACCATCCTGATGATCCATACATCCTGAAGGGCTCATGTGGGGTGAGTTGAGATCTTAGTTATTGTAGGGGAAATTAGTGCGAAGTATTTACTGATACATACATATAGTTTACTTAATTGTACAAATACATACATGCATGACTTGTATATTAGTGCTTATAAGTCATATAAACACACATCACTTCAGGCGGAAGTTTGCTAATTAGTTGTTGTTGTTCTTACCTTTCATAATAAAACCACAATTTGAAGTTGGAGTACACAGTTGAGCAATCACAGCAGGAACGCTACTGGCAATCTGGTCATGAACACGGGTCTTATGGCCCAGGACAAAATTACTATCAGCAAAGATCCCATCATCACTATGGCAACAGGAAACACCATCGAGGGTAAGAAACCTGTTCCTGTATATCAGTTATAAAATACCTGTCCAGTACTTTGAAATTATTTTAAATGAAAAAAATAATGATTAAGCCACTGAATTGCATTAATTCACATTTTTAAAAGGTACAAAAATTGTAGTCTTTGTAATTTATTTTTCCAAATCCAGTTTTAGAGTGAGTACAATTATTACTTAAGGAATAATTTTATCTCATCAGATTTGTGTTTAAGTTTTGAATTATATGCAAGTGAAAATATCACCTGTAATAATCTAATGGAAAATGTGCACTTTTAAATCACCGCTAAATTCTTTGTTAGGAACAGGCATATAGCTCAGTTGGTTAGTACACGGCCTTCGGAGCTAGAGGTCCCCAGTTTGATTTCTGGTGACTGTATGTCTGTGTCGACTTTCTTCTGATCAGTGTAGCTGTAGCTTTGAATACCCGTAAAATGGAGCACTGACAGAGGGAGGGGGTAAAGGGCGCACCGTTGGCTTCCATTGATACTAGCACTCTCTGAGAGCTGAAGGAACTACCGACATTAAATACATAAAGATACCTTTAAGTTTACCTTTATTTAATTTTAATTTAAACATAATTTAATTTATTTTTATTAAATTAAATTAAATTTAAATTAAATTATTAAACATAATTTAATTTATTTTTGCATACACATATAGATGTTTACATATACCTTGCTTGCTAGCTAGGCCAATTTGATAGTAGTGACAGAACCTTTTTGGTAAAAATTATATAGAAAACAAAAACAAAATACTGTAGAACTCTGAAAGTTTTGCACTCCCTCCCCTCTTAGTAATCCATGGCTACCCGAAAGAAGTAACTATACTTTTTTGCCCTCCTATCAAATCCTGAAAGTAAACTCAGCCCCCCCTCCCCTCCAGTCCAGATGGCTCATACTCATTCATAGCAGCAGTGAAACAAGTCACAGGAAGACTAGAAGCAGTTCATCAGTACTTCTTCAAAGATCTGTACCAAAGGCTGCATTCGTAGTCCTTCTTCTAAGCTGTCAGTTGTCCTACTTTTCTCCTTGAAATTATTCTTTTGTCCTACTTTTAAAAGAATTTTGGTCCTACTTTTCTCCTACTTTTTCACCTGGGTGTGCTTGAAAGCCTGCAAACATTTTTTACCTGTCCAAATATAATGGCTACCCACTATCAGAAAGAAGTGGCCCCTTTTGCAGGCAAAATCCGAAAAAAAAAAACAGGGTCTGTTATATAGAATTCTACAGTACCTGTTGATTATTCAGCCCATTTTAATCAGATTTGAAACTTTTTACTCAGTAGCATGTTTGGCTGGCTTAGTAACCTAGTTACCCTGGGAGTGATAGCTGTAATTGTGTACGCCCTCTACACAGTTTGCACAGTCAATCGGTATCCTTTTTTAAAATTATTTTATGTTTAATGAGTGCTAAGTTTTTATTTCTTTACATGCAGGGGTGTGTTAAGTTGGCTATGGAGTGTCTGTAAAGTTCCATTTTATGTTATGAAGTTTCTTTTGGGGACAGTCATGGCTCTATTTGGGTTCATACTAGCTGTCGTGTTATGGATTGCAACTACTGTTATCTCAGTTTTGTTCAGCATTGTGGGTTCACTGTTTAAGATAGTTATCACACTGGCCGTCTTCTACTTTGTCGCCAAATTTGTATATAGTTTTATTTCGTCCAACTGCTTATCACAGTATCCTTTAAATGAAGGTATGGCTCGTGATTTTAGAACTGTGATCGAGTACATGATTGTGTCAGTAAGAGAAATAATTTTCAATATTGTTCAATTTAGAACACTCACGCCAAGATCTGTGCCGTCGAGCGATTAAACAAAAGCCACTGGCTTGGGAGAATGGGCAACCACTCCCAGCGTAGCGACGGTAAATAAAGTTAGTTAGTTTAGTTTAGTTAGGAACCCTTGAATGACACAAGCTTCATAGTTTTTTGTAGTGTTGAGAAGGTCATTTAATAAATAAGATGTTGTTTGGATTGTTTGTTTTTTAAATTTTAATGAGTTTTAAGCTTAACATATAGTTTGTATTGTTACTGCAATCAATAGAAACCATTATTGCATGGCACTTAAAATTGAAAAATGTATTGTTGATATTTAATCAGTATCATTTAAAACTATTGTAAAACAACACATAAAAAGCTCTTCAAACTTGAAGACAGGGTACTCTGTTTTTAACCATTTCAGAACCAGACAGTTTATCAACACCTAACATTAAATTAAGTCCTTCTGTAATGAGAAGATGGCTGCAAGATACAATCCAAAGACCTGTACATGTTATTTAAGAAATAAATGGTAGATTTGCATTGTGGAGGTTTTCATTAATTGGAGAAAGATCCTTAAAAGAGGGACCTCAAGTCCTACCATCTTCTATCCATGGAACCGTTATGTAATAGGTCCCTAAAAGTTACTAAATAAATAAATAAATAAATATAAAAGAACAACAAAACCAAACCCTGCAATCTTGGAGACAACCAGGAGAGGCAAGCAGGGACAAACCTTTGTTATTTCCAATTCTTTTGAGGGATTTCATCCCTTTTTAGGGTGTAAATTCAAATTAGAAACAACACTTCTTGTCAATGGTTGGCATGTACTGGTAAACTTGTATGTACACATTTCCTTGACCACAAGTTTAGAGACCATCATCGCCCTGCTACTGCCCAGCCAGCACCCCCTGGGTTCCGCCCTGAGTACAGTAAGTGCTGCGCATTTTATGGTTTGCTAATTTGAATACTTAATCATGACTAAGCGCCTTCAGCTTGCTGAAAATTAGTTATAATCAAATTTGTCTTTGTTGTGTTATGTCTGTACAGTTGATTGATCTTTTGTTGATAGTTTGTTTCAGAACTGTAATCAAAGCAAAAAATGATGTCACATTCATTTGATAGAGATTCCTACCTTCAAACTTCAAAATGCAGGAGATTTTTTAGGACCGGAACTCTTATTGTCTCAGTTATTTGTGTTCATATTAATTGCTTCGCTGCATTTCACAGGACTATGTATGTGTGGCCTATTACACAACTGCTTGGAGAACCCTTTTCAATCCATATCAAATAGTATTTATTCAATATCTAAAAAAGCTCCTGAAGGCTGTATGGAAAATACAGTGTTACAAAATCAGAAAACTCTCCTTTAATATGTTTGTTAGTAAATACATGTTGCACATTACTGTTGTCGAATATACTTTGTGTTTATCCAAATTTTCTTTGAAAATGTGGGAGATTTCTTTAAATTGTGGGAAAGTGGAAGATCAAGCAAAATGCGGGAGTCAGTTGGCATCTCTGCATTAATATTGACATCCAGCCCAAAATACAGAGCTTCGATTCAGGAACCAATCTGAGTATAGTTATTAGCTTTACAAACAACTGTCTGGTTTTTTAGTGAACACCTAGATATATAATTTATTTATTTTCTTCGTGCAGCTTCTGGTACAACAATGGGGGGCAGCCACACAGATACTACAGGAGTGGGTGTCGGCAGTGGGTTAGGTGGAGGAGGGTTCTGGTCAGGTGAGTTGACCACCCCCATGGATTACTGATGACGCACACCTGTCTGACACTTGACTTACTCATGTCTGCTCTTTCCCACTCGAAGTAGAATCTATCAACTATTTACTTTAAACCAACCCTGTACTCATAGTTTCTTCGCCCCCCATCCTTGACCTGCAGTTGAAAATGAGCGAGCTGGCCAAGGGAAACAAAGACAATGGGTACAAGGTTGATTTATTAGCAAAAATAATAACCAACAAAATGTACATAATAGATGACAGTGTTTTCCCTAGATGTGAAAGTAGGCATTGGAAAAACATAAGTAGGCGTTGCAACAAACTTTTCATTATCCACTCCACCTTTGAGTTTTTCTTTTTCAAACAAATATTTAAAAAGACAAAAAAGTAGGTGTCACAAACTGCAGAGTTGCCGTAGGATGTGACTGCCGACAGCTTATTTTGAAAACACTGGATGATAATGCATGAATTGTAATATAAAATGTGGTGAATGTCACAAGACAAAAACTTATGCCCTAATGTTAGTTAATTGTATTGATAGTCCCTTCTCTGGGTCTAACAAGAGATGTACTGTCAAAGAGAAATCGATTTTCTAATGACTTTGACAAATTCATTATTATAAGCAGTGCAAATATGCAAATTTCTTAGCCATTTAGGCTTAAGAAATACCCTGCAGTGACTCACTCCTTAAAAATATGAAAAGTTAAATTCATTTCTCCTCTGACTCTTCCATGCAACAGCCTCTAACAGTTCATCATCATTTTCATTTAACATCCATATTTTTCAACCTAGGATGGGGATTGACTCTACCCCGTAACAGTAATTATTACGCATTAATCATATTATAATTGTAATCTAACAGGTTTAGAAAAAAATGTTTACATGTCAGCCTTGCAAAAAATAAATCTTGGTCATTACTTTATGAGTTTATAGAATGACACCTATTTTTTTCAGGGGCAGCTACAGGTGGTTTACTCGGATATTTGTTTGGAAACTCGTAAGTTCACTTGTTATAGTTTGTATATAGCATAAAGTTGTAAATAAATTGAAGAAGGCAATGAATTCCCAATATTAGTTTTAAAACCCTTTCAATCCCAGTTATTTATCAACATCCAACTTCTTACTACTGTAGGTAATACTCGTACATACAAAATGAGACGTTTGGTATTGCGAAATGATCAAACGACACCAACTGCTGAAGATGAAAAATTAAATTCTCCCAAACTTGTTCAATGAAAAGTATGGGAATTAGTAGGGAAAATTTACTAAATTAGTACAACTAGGCTTGAATGGATAAACTCCTATTGATTGGTTACCATGGAATTGTGAAAGTATTGATTTACACAATGTTTGTAAGTGCTTGTCTTTAAACTGTTAAACATAAATTTGCACTCATTTTCAAAGTTGTCAGATTCAAAAACCAAAGAAGGAAATCTTTAGCTTAGATTCTTTCGTGACTGTTCTTATAGTTTTAAAAATATCTCTCAAAAAATTCTAATTTCAAGCTCTGTTTGTATTTTTTTATACATTTCTTGCACTTAAAAAATTGTGCCCCCTCTCCAAAGTCACATTAGTAAAGAGTTGCTACAAAACTCAAAAGTTAATGGTAGGTGAATGTTGTCACTTCAAAACCTTTGCAGTAATGCGCACTGTAAATAACATACAAAAGTAGTAATAATTATTTAAATTTGCTTGTTACAAACTTTGCTAAAGAAATGTAATTACTTTGTTATTTTCTAGTGGCCGGGGTTATGGGTATGGAAATGGCTATGGATATGGTTACGATAATCGATACAACACTGGTTACCATAACCCAGGATATGGTTGGGGTGGCAACACTGGCAGCTGGTTTGGAGGGGGGTGGGGTGGGGGATCACCTAGTTACACCACCACTCACAGGACAAGCTACGGTTCAGGCTCTGGGGAATCTTCAGGATCTAGAACTACTTCAGGTTTGTAAAGGCCAAATGCTTGGTCTAACAGTGAAAAAACCTATGAATTTTTTTTAGTTGATTTAAGTCAATTATATGCAGTTTGATGGCTTCATTCCTGTTTTTTATTTTTACATCAGTGAGAACGTAAAATTTATACTTTCCTCTGCTTTCTAGGCTTTGGAGGAACCAAGCGCAGATAAACATTTCAAGACAGCTACTCAAAATCACCATGACAACATGTTCCCTTATAATGTTAGACTGGTGCATAATAGTTCAAGTCATAATAATAAAGATGTTTCCCATAATTATTTATAGTAGGTTGCAGCGTTAATGTTGTCAGGACTGGTTGCAAGTCAAACACTAGTTAACAAGTGTTTAACCTTTAATATAAATGAATTTTGTTTTGTTGCAACACCCTAGATAGCCATTGAAGCTTTCAGTCAATAATAAAATAATGCTTAGTTTTGATAGTGAATAAGGCTGACACTTACTTGTCAATAAAAATTATTTTTTATTTATCTTATCAAATTAAGAATTTCTTCAAAACTCAGATACTCCCCCCCTCCCTCCCCAAAACCAAGAAATTGACATAAGGGATATAAAGGGGATTTTGAGAATCTAGCTATATAATTATCTGTGTGCAGTCTTTTTGTTGTTCTCTTATAGATCTGCTTTTATTAATTATTCTCTCACAGATTGTAAAAGTACAGTTAATTATAGTTTGTACAAAAGTCATTACAAAAAAAAAATTTAAATGTCCAAAACCATCTTAGACTAGTAACTTTTTCCTCACATCAAATTTATAACAATGTTTTTTTTCACTATTTAACATTGCAATAATTATACAGAAAACTAATAACTATTATTATTTGCAGCTGTTAAGTGCTTTTTGTAGATGTAAAAAAGTCAGCCGTAGTTAAAACTGAAACTCCAAAAAAAGAGGACTCAATAAAGTTTGCTGCCTAATCATTACCGTCTTTATTGTTAACATTCTTATACACAGTCCATCTTAAAGGGTTTTTTTTCTGCAACTCCTTCAGCATAATATCAAAAACTTCAATGACTTTTTAAATATAATTCATTTGTCTTGAATTTTGGGGCAGATTTGGGGTAAAATGGTAAAGTTCACATTAATTTTAGGACTGAGAGTTTCTGTGAGGAATTGTTTTTCCTATAACTATGAGTTTGATAAGTTGCCAGTATGACATCTTAAGACATATTTCTTTAAAACATTCATGCTTCTATTAACAACATCACATTTTAGCAAATGTTTTGAAATTTTAATAACATATTAGTACAGACATGAAAATAGCATGTGGTATTAAATTGTTTATCTCTGAAAGAAAAATAAAAAGCTATACATGTAGTTTTCAATGGCAGCATAATGGGTAAGAGAAGAGGGTTCAAGTGCTAGCTGAATTTCATAATGCACATTATATCTAATTTGAGAGTTTTATCACCTCTCAATTTAAACATGTTAACTAAGAAACAAAGAGAAAAACTTGATCATACTTTATACCTTATTGTCAAACTTTCATGTATAATTATTTGAAGTTTGTTTCTTGTTGACCAAAAACTGTTTTTAAATATTTGACTCATTACCTGGATGTTTTCTTCTACCAGAGTATTAACTTATTCCATCAGAATAATTCTTTTCCTGGACATTCTACATGTACTACAGTAATGCTCAACATGTGACTTTTCCTGTGCGGGTGTCAAACTGACAAATTTCTGAGTTCAAGCTTGAATGAGAACTGACCCAGTCTTACTTGTTGGTGTTGCATGTAAAGAGCTTCAGATATTATAACATTTACATTGCTAGTTTTTCTTTCTCATTTTTGCTCTTCTTGCTTTTCCGGGTCGATTGTTTTTCCTCTTTCCCTAAAGACCATAAAATTAATAATTTATTTGTTAAGGACTTTTAAATTGCTAAGGGTGCATTTCTTCAATGGGAAAACCAAATTGGGTTAATGCGCGAGATTTACACAATCATGTTTATTTTTTGTGAAACAAATACAATTTAACTCCAAATGGGATTACTTACAGATTTTTTTTGACAATAGAAACAAAAAATAAAAGGGATTTTTCCTACTTAGACAGCAGACTGTTTACTGTTTTAGTGCTGAGACTGCTACTAAGCCACTAGTACAGACTGTTGGTACTTTTTATGAATCCTTTCCCAAAGAAATGCAAAATCCGTTGTCAACCCTAAAAAATCTGCATTCCAATTGAATCCTTGTTGTGAGTGGCATTACTAAATTCATAAGGAGATCTCCCTTTTTGGATTTTCCCAAAGAAATGAAAAATTCCTTTTTGGATTCAGAATCTGGATTAGGATTTTCCCGAAGAAATGCACTCTAATTTTTTTTTCACTTGGGCCGTAAGGCACCGAGTAAATAATTCGAGGCCGTTCTTTATTTTCATTGTGTCGCGTTGGTATCTTGGCTCGCAAAATCGGCGTGCGGTTTTGCGTGGCTATTGCACAATGGTTAGCTGGCTGTATGTAAAAGCACGAGGCTTCACTTGATTTTGTTTGCTCTTTAAATTAATTGTTCTACTGCAAAGAATTGAATAACGGCCCGAGTGCAGGCTACCAGTAGCCTCTTGTTCAAGCAAAGTTCTGGACTTTGCCAATCTGGATTGATGCAGGTTCTTGTAAACGTTGCTGAGAAATCTACACACTCCCAACGGGAGTTAGAGCAACAAATAAATCCAGTTCTTTTAGTTTTTGTTGCCTTATCCACACTGTCTTGCACTTACCTGTTTTCTAAATGCTTTGGGTGTCTTGCTATGTTTAGAGGAGTTGAAGGACGACATGTCTCTAGCAGTATCAGATGTGTTTCTCTTCATCCCCCTTTTTTTACCACCAAAACCAAATTTTGCATCCTGAATTAAAGCTTACTGTTAGCATCACATGCATTTAACAATTCTATTTTGCTTCATTTATGTCGTTGATTGCATGATAATGGCATTCAACAGCAACTGATGTCGATGTAGTGTCTATGATGTTTTTAGTTGACATTGGTAAAGTTGCTGCAACTTTCATGGCATTTTAACAACAACAACAGCATTTTTTAAAGTAGCAAGGTAGCTACCAGAAGCAACAATTTGGTAACCTGAGAGCAAGTCTTAGTTACCATATCATTGATATAATAATGAAATATTTTGCATTATGACTGTATGGCTGGTCAAGTGCATGATGATAAAGTTCTGCATTTGTTCCAGATTTGTTTTCCCAAGAAAGCAAATAAACTTCATTTGCTCATTGCAATGCTTATCATTATATTAGAAACAATGCATAGTATTAGTTGATCAGTTGCAAAGGTTTTGCATGATCTTGTAGTAGCAGGCTGGCTTCAAATTATTCTAAAAATCTAGACTTCACCAGTATTCATTCTTTGGTGGTAAGTTCAAGCCATGAATGATTCTGACATCACTATGTCTAAGAAAGTATCTTGAGTTGGAAATGACAACAGCAAAAACTCAACCCATTCACTTATAAGATGACCAGTTTGTAAAATAGCTCTCTGAAATTGTACTCATATATTTTCTATAACATTAACAATGTTCTACTGCATTTTTAACTTTTGGAGAAAAGATAAATACAAGCAGGTTCTTTTTAAAATATAACTATTAAATTATTAGTGAATTATAAACCCAATTCAATTTGAGTAATTTCAGTCTTACCTTTCCCTTCCTCTTGTGTGACTTCCCTCTGAAATTAATTGGTAAAAGAAACAACCATTAAGATTTTAGAGAACTAAGTCAAACCTGTTTATTTTTTTCCTTCAGGGTACAGTAGTTACACCAGTTGTATGAAAAATTTTCAGTAATTTTTTCTTCTATTATAACCTTAAAAGGCAAGGCAGAAGTATTTTTTAAATTCATACAGTATGTATTAACTGGTAGCTATTTGGGGGTAAGATTATCCAGAATCAGAACTTAAGACTCATGTTGTGTTTCTTGTATCACAAAGTAATGAACCCTCAAACACGGGGAACACAGTTTCATCACTTTCTGGAGAACAATATAATTAGTATTACTTTTAAAAAAAACAAGAAAAATAACAACTAGTTAAAGACACCAAAGGAAAAAGGGTATCATATTTCCATTGGTTCTTAGCCATTTCTTTGAGAAGAATTTTAGTATTGTTTAAAATGAAAGGCTGAAAGTATTTTTTAAAAAGTTACTGAAGATGACCATAGCGTCAAAATTAAAACGCTTTAAAATAACTTTCTAAAAATACTTTCAGCCTTTTATTTTAAACATTTTATAAGCAAAAGTATTATGACAATTTTAGTATTGATAGTTACATATTAATTATATATTTATTTCTTGGCACTACACTGTCTAATTTCAATAGGCCTAAATCTGCATTCCCTCCACTGTAGACAACCAAAAACATCAAAGTATAGCAAATGTATAAAATATGAGCACCTGGCTTCAACTTGAAGGTCTTGATTATGCACAGAGGAGAGAAATTCAGAAATGATCTAATATATAGTATTCTGTAATACCAAATGATATATGTACACAAATTCATAAAAACAAAGTGTAATTAAAAGTAAACTTGTTATTATTCTTTTAACAACATAGCAGACAAAATTAATTACAGGCAGAACTCAGCCCTTGATTCTATTTGCAATTGCCCTCCATTTGAAACTTCACATGGGCAATTCCAAATTATCCATGACAACTAGTTCATCATGTGAGTGAAAATCGCTAGCGCAAATGCTTGAAAAACTAAAAATGGAAAATAAAAATTTGTCTGCTAGATTATTAAAAGGTAATCAATTGAAATAAGTCCTCATCAAATTTCGAATAAAATCACTTGTCCTTTGGCCTAATTCTTTCAGAAGGAGATGTGTGATTTTTTCTGAAATTTGCCTTGGCCTCATTCAACTACCAATAATATATTATAATATTTTTATAATTATACCTTGGTTGTGGTTTGCCTTTTTCTGTGTTAATCTCAAAGTCATCATCTTTCATAAAATCAGGTGCTTTTTGTTTTCCTGCAATAATAAATTAATTTATTTATAAGCTCAATCAATGCAATGCACAGTTGGTGTCTTTACAAAAAGCTGAAGGTTCTAGTGCAAAAGTGATGCAATGATGGCATTTATTTGTTTGTACCTTTGTTATCCCTATTTGTAAGGCCAGGGGCAAACGTCGAACTTTTCATGAGTCGAATTAAATTGAGCAATGGTAAATGCATTCATGATAAGTTCGTTGTCTGTCCCGATTAAGTTCAACAGATTCTATTTGGGTCGACCGAAATGTTCTACCAGCCTGCTTGAGACAGATAGAATGTGTTTGAATTTGGTTCATCTAATTAAGTTTGACATTTGACCTGAGCACTCGAAACAATTGATTTGGGTCGGCACGTACTACAATTTAGTTTGACTCATGAAAAATTCAATGTTTGTCCCAGGCCTAACCTCTTCAAAACCATTTGGAGAATCTAGCGTGTTATATCATACAAAATAAATTATGTCATTCTTGCACTAGACCCTTTAACTGTTTCTAAGACAAAACTTTACTTAACCTTTTTTATTGAGAAAAATTATTCTAAAATTATATTGTTATCATTAACCAAAGGCAGCCCAAGCTAAAGTTGCGACTTAACAATAAAAAATCGAAGTAGCTCTGATTGGTCGGAACGGGATGCTGCCATTCTATTTGACCAATCAGAGCGAAGATGTCATCTGATCCTTCAGCGCCTCAATAACGGTCGTCGAGATCGAGATCACAAAGCTCTGAGATAGGAATACAGTGTAACAAAATCAAGATTTTGAAGGATTAAATGGACAAATGAACCACTGGAAATGCAGTATGTGATGGAAAATTTAATGGGCTTTGCAGCATTATGCTTTTCGTGGTGATCGATTGCGAACCGTCAAGTTGGGAGAGGATTTTGTGGAGGTCGGTATGCTATCTGAGTGATGAAGACTCTTACCTTATCTCTTCCTCTTCCCTCTCGCTTCTTCCGAATTTTCCTTCCCCCAATTCTCGCCCTAAAACCCCTCCAATCCCACTCAAAGTGGACACAGAAGACAACAACAACTTGTTATGAAGGTATGTGCACTTTAATTGTGCTATTATAGGAAAAATTTCATTGACCCATACAAGTCTTTATTCATATCAATGATATACTTTGATCGATTTTGATTTTTATTGTTAAGTCACATCTTTAGCTTGGGCTGCCTGTGCATTAACTAATTATAAAAATCTTTATAAGAAAATGAAAACTTGCCATATACCTTTTCTGAACTTCTTGACAGATTCAATCATTTCTTTCTTTTCCTTCTGCCTCTTTTGCAGAACTTCTCGTTGGACCTGTATTGCAATTAGTACATAATTTTATAACAAAAATCTCATGATAACATTGATTCGACTCATTAACTTAGAAGGCTTTCAGAGATAGCATAAAATAACAATTGACAATGTACAATCTTTCTGTTTAAAAGGTACAAAATTTATTAATCTTTATAATATTATAAACTGTAAACAAAACCACTTAAATTTTTTTGGAAGGCTACCAAGTATCCACCATGATTTTACTTCAGTCTATAGCTCTGAGAATAAATCTTATCTACTTGCAGGCTGTTAAACCACTATTTTTATTGACATTTTAAAAGTTCTGTACAATGTCAACAAACCTTTTTGCCAAATTTTTTCATTTCTCTGAGTTTCTTTCCTTTCTCTGCTTGCTCAATCGATTGTTGCTTGCTTAAGAGCTTGGCTCTCACCTACAGGGTAAAACAGACCATGTTTTCGTTGAACTACAACATTTAATTGATCATCAAGAGAATCAATTTAAGGTTAAAATGTTTTTTGTTGATCATATATTATTAGTTCAGTAGATATTAACCCTTTAACCCCTAAGAGTGCCAAATGATTAGCTTGTAAATTCTCATAACTTATGTCCTTAATATTTCTATGAGTAGTTCGGGAGAATTTGAAACTTCATCTTCCAAGTTATTTGAGGATGATCAAATTATATATTCTCAACGCTAATCAGCTTGTTTTCTATACTTGATGTAAGGAGAATTTAGATGTTGACCAATGAAGCCTTAGGAGTTAAAGGGTTAACTGAAATACAAGAAAAATAAATTTTGCACAACAGCCCATTAACACTGCCACCAGGTTAGCCTAGTTGGTGAGGCACCAGTCTGTTGTGAAAGAGGCCTGGGTTCAAATCCTGATGTTGGACCTTCACTCTGGGTCTTAAAAAGCAATTAAGGATAAGTTGCTGCCTTTGTGCTAACATCTGCAGGCAGATAAACATTTGCATCTTAGAAGTCAGATTTACAAGGACACATCAAAATATAGGCCCTTGGGTCAGGGATCGCGTCAACACAAAAATCGTACATTTTTATGCTTTAGTGCATATTAAAAATTAGAGTGCATCCTTTGCACATGCTACAGTCAGCTCACACAGCTTGTTCAAGTTTCCACCAAAAAACAAAACTAATATCAATTTACAATAAAATGGGTTTGAAGCATATTTGTGTATTTAAATAGAACTCTTGGATTCTTGCCCAGCCTCCAAATGGACCCCGACTAGTTGGATCAATGGGTCCCAGGACTCAGAAGAACATTCCTAGCACAATCACTGTATGATTCCATAAAATGGGTAAAAAATCTGAATTATTTTCCACCTACCCAAGTGTAGTGAAGGCTGTAAGCTAACTATAAACAATGTCAGTGCAAACAAACTGACTGACTTAAGACAAACGAGATACTCACCCTCTGCATGTGTTCATCTGTCTTCACCATTTCTGCAAAGTAGTCATCTGGCCTTCTTGTCTTCACACCAAGTTTTTGCAATCTTGCCAATGCCTCCAATACTGCTAATTGGGCTTGATTATAACTAATAGTGCATAAATTTTAAGCACTGTTAAAAGCTTCTTAATGGCTATGTATACACCTCGTGAACAATGAACTGGTCAACAAAAACTAAATATCACTGAGGGTCACTAAATAAATTCCATGTAAATGGTTACATATATTAACCGCCACCTGGTTAGCCTAGTTGGTAAGGTGCTAGTCTTTTGTGCAGGAGGTCTGGATTTGATTCCCGGTGCCCGACCTTCACTCAGGGCCTTAAAACAACTGAGGGGAAGGTGCTGCCTTTGCTCTAACATCTTCAAAAGGTTAGACCTTCACGTCTTCTCGGATAAGTTAAGGACATTAAACCATAGGCCCAGTCTCTGGATATCCTATCAAGAGACTTAAAAGAACCCACAACACTTGTCAACAAAGAGTAGGGTGATCCCGGTGTTGTGGTCTGTCTCTTCTACTGAGGGCAACTGTTATGAAAATAGTTGTAAGCCATGTAGAGCGAACTGTCTAAGACCCTAAACACCAGAGTCAACTGTAAACTATTGTTAAGCGCCTTTGACCATCTACCTATAGAAAAGGTGCTATATAAATGCTAATTATTATTATTATTATTATTATTATTATTATAATTATTACATCATTATTACCTCTTTCAGTTTTTACTTTCTTTAATGCAAATAACTTTGAACATTAAAAACCTTTTTTGAGCCTAACAGGCTGGTATTAGGTGGATAAAAGTCTGTGACTCCCCCTGGACAGGACACTAATCCATTTGCAGGTTAGTCCCAACAGGAGCTGGTACTTATTTATACAGCTGAGTCAACTGGAAATAAGTCGGGTAAAGTGTTTTGCTAAAGGACACAACACAGTAGTCTGACTGGGCTAAAACTTGTGACCTTAAGATTCTGAGTCAATTACGCTAACTACTCAGCCACTGTACAACCAATTCTTGGGTGGCAACCATTCCCTAGAGACACCAAAAACAAAAGACGAAATGGCCATGTTAGAGTCCTAAACAAAAGAAATCACCAAAATTCTTTTGTTCAAGGGCACCAACATGGCCGCCATGTTATCACATGAAACCCAGTAATAAACGACAAAGCACCCTTTTATTAGGGGTATCATTTTACCCAAAAGATGCTTACAGTGCAAAGTTCCAAGTGAACTTACAATTTCATTTCACGCTTGAAGTCATCATGCACAGGGGTGTTGAAACTTTTCACTGAGTTTTGGTTCTTATCCACATCAGATTGTTTTGCAACCGGGACATTACAAGTCACGTCCATTTTTTCAATCCAGTTAACTTCTGCTTTGATTTGCTGGAGCTTGTGTTTAAGGCCATCCTTCAAGTTGCACAGGAACATACAAATTATTTCATTATTGGATAAATAAGAACAAAGGCAGCAATGCTTTAGGTGTAAATTGATGTTAATTTTGTGTGGTCTCTCATCTTTAGTGGAAACCTGTTTTAAAATCCAAGAGCAGCAACAGAAAATGTTTTTTTTACTATTAGTACCGTGTTCAATAAACCCAGTGTTTTCAAAATAAGCCGTCGGCCATCGCATCCTACGGCAACTCTGCAGTTTGCGGCGCCTACTTTTTTGTCTTTTCAAATACAAGCTGAGGCGTTTGCATTTATTGGGAGCAAGCATCCAGTGGCAGTAGCACTACTCCTTTAGTTTAGGGAACAGAATGCACGAGTACGCCCAAATAAGGGCATTTTACCACAAACAGAACCAGAGACTCATTGCAAATCTAACATTAAAATTCTCACTTGCTCAAATAACAGAGAGCCCACAAGTTACAATATACTTCAAATTGTCTTTAAATAGCAACAAGCATCCAGGGAAAATAACTCTTAATCGAGTGTCCGAGACTTCAGAAATGTAGACTGAATTTTTTATTGGTTTTACGTCTGATTACCAAGTGGCATTTGCGTTGTAGAATATTTTGATGAGAAACATTTGCTGGTGCAAACCCAAAACGATTTAGAGTTCTCAAACTCACCACATTGTTTAAGAACTCCCGTTTATCTTGTGCACGTGGTTGCTTTCCAATCTTATTCAAACCAACTTTTAGTTTACCGGAGGAAAACGCTCTGCGAAGCTAAAACGGCGAATCATTAGATAACGAATGACACGAAACCATAAGATATGATATTGCTGCATCTGAGATACCTCTTCATCTGAATCTTCGGACGAGCTATCGCTTTCCATCTCGTCGAATCTACTAAGCGTTGACGCCATCTTGTTTGAGTTCTAAAGAGGAGGACCAGGTACTAGATGGAGCGTGCACGCTGTACAAACTATTGTGGGCGCATAAATACTTTGTTTTTCCGCGTGGAAACAAATGATTGATTAAATTAATCAATAGTTACTGTACACTTGCATGGAAGCAGTGTATTATGGACGATTTATACCATTTTTTTCTCTATTATGCGAACTACTATGCATCCATGCAGATGTTTCCTTATCTCCAGTGTGTACATTTCACGATTATGACTTTGAAGCTGCGAGCGGAAGTGGGTAAGTTGTCGATGACAATGAGTGATCTCGGAATGTAAACACTATAGATATCTTTAACTCGCCTTTTGAAGGCTTCTAAAGTTCAGAGGCTTCCAAACTCTTTAAACATGAATTTTGCAAGTTAACTTTTCGAATGAATATTTGGCATTTAATATGATATCAGATTTGAACTAACTCACAAGCCTCCTTTGTACCTTAAAAACTCCCTACGCCTACGGCGAAAACTAAAACTACCAATTATTAATGCTTTGCTTACATTGTTAAGCTCTGCATGCTATATCTGTTGTTGGATCAAAATTACAAGTTTGCTAGCATTTTAGTGAAACATTTTCAAATTGAACGAATGGTATTTTCTTCAAGTGTGAAGAATATTAAATATTACTACTACTGATACTTATAATAATAATAATAATGTTTAGCCTTTATAGAGCATCTTTTCCATCTTTTTAGGTAGAAGGCACTTAACAATGATTTACAGTTTACTCTGGTATTGAGGGTCTTAGATAGCCCGCTCTACACGGCCTACAACTATTTTCATTTAAGAATTGCCCTCAGTTAGTAGAAAAGACAGACCACAACACCGGGATCACCCTACTCTTTGTTAACAAGTGTTGTGGGTTCTTTTAAGTCTCCCGATAGGAGATGGAAAGACTGGGCCTACGGTTTAACGTCCTTGTCCGAGAAGACTATTATTAGCAAAAAGTATATATATACTCTGAGCTGCACTGATGAGTACTAGGAGGATGAAACAGTCCTGCCTTCATATTTGAGTTTATTAACTAAAAGTATGCCTTTTCTGTGTGTCTTGTGACCCTATTACCAATGCCACAGGTTCAGTAGAGTTTGCCTATAGCCATCCGCTTTCAAGCTGGGTGTCTACCATCATGACAGTCTTTGCAGGAACAATCATCGCAAACTCACTTCTCGGGAACCCACTCATTTTACCACTTCAAGATGTTCGGCAGGTCACAATGGCTACTGGCATATGGTGAGATATTTGTGATGAACTTAATCCTTAGCTTATATATCATGTAACCACGGTGATATACATCTGCATATAGTTCATTTATAATTGTTATATTGTCTTTTTTAATGTTGTTAAATAATATTAAGTGATTAATATAAATTCACAAGACTCTTTCGTTTTGTAAAAGAAATAAAACTCAACTACTGTGTTTGCACAGGCTAATATGAACCTAATGGGTAAAATTAGCTTTGGCCGGTGTTGGTATATTATCTGCTCGTGATTTTGTGACTTTGTATTCCTGGGATGTAGTCTGGAGCATTTTCAGGACCAAAAATACTTTTAAACCCTTTCCCTACTAAATCCAGTTTCACAATCATGATCCAAGAATGCCCTAACTTTTGAACCAGTTGATGAAACCTTTTAAAAGTGACCACTCATTTTGTTTGTCTTGAAAAGCAGTTTATTATTTCATGGAATTCAGATTTTAAAAATTTCTATAAATTTAAATAAATTTGAATTTTGAAAAGTCAGTAGGGAAGGGGTTAAAGGCCCCAAAAGTACCCGGCACAAGCAATCAAAGTAGCAGGTGGTTTGTGTTGGGCATCTGCAACTTTTAATAACCCTGTTTGATGAATGGTACAGTACTTGTATTTTCTGATAAAGAACTACACTGTAAATTCGATACAATTACAGTAATTGTTTTGTAATCCCTTAATAGACTTCTTGTTGATTTCCCTCTTACAGGTATCTTGTGTTCTTTTGCCCATTTGATTTGTTTGTAAAGCTCTTCACCTCCAAGCCATCTTGGGTAATTATTAACTATTGAATATCATTATAACGGAAGAATGAAGAGTATTTCTCTGATAAAGGAAATTCTTTTTGTGCATGCTCTCAGCTTCTGGTCTCATCCAGTCATGATGTTTGCAGTTAGATCTGGCTAGAGATGAGCTGCCATTAAGTCATGTTAAATCTGACATTCTTGTTTGCACTTATTT
>JAOBAT010062096.1:0-14014 GCA_026413305.1 Hydrozoanthus tunicans | reverse complement strand
AAGTCTGGACATCTCTCCATTTCAAGACTGTTAAATATCCGTTCTGTGCCATCAATGTTGCTGTGCTGTTGAGTATCTTTTAAAACACTCCAGCTTCCTCAAAAAGTTACTATGATCACTCTTGAGAAGGGTTTGTATGGATAGGTTGTGTAGCAAGCGCATAAGAGGGGGCGGGGGCGCTATCAAGTCCCCCCCCCCTTTTGCACTTGCTCCGCAGGCTATGTACAGACAGCTACAGTTACTTTCAAGATGCCAGTCTAATATATGATGGTCTTAGAACAAATTCAGATCTCATTTAAAGAATATCGTTGTCACTTTCGAGTAATATTTAAATGGAATAACAGTTGCCCAACAATTTAACAGGGCCGGACTTGCAGGAGGAGGCCCCCAACCAAACTTTAATAAAAATATAAGAGAATGCAAGAGAAAGGGTGTGGTATGTCCTGCCCAACTTCCTCCTTCCCCCCCTCCAATATTTGAAACCATGCTATAACCTATGGCCCTGATTAAACCCATGTTGTTACATATTGATATCAATTAAATACTGTTTTATATGTAATTTTATAGATAGTGCTATTGGTGCTCAAGGAAGCCCACAGATCCAGAAACATACTGGCTGGCGTGCAGATGGCATTACCACTATACCCAGACTCCTGGCTGATCATTCTGCTAATAGCTACAGCAAGAGGTAATCATTCATAGATTGTGTAACTCACAAATCGTTAGAAACCACAAAGTTCCAAGGCTAAGTTGCCATGTGTGCCTACTCAACTGTTTCTCATTTGAATCTCACTATCGCGACAATGCTGCTGGCTGCAAAGCTATCTATCGAAGTATAGAATATGCTAACAAAGGTGATTCAACTTAGCTCAAGGCTTAACAGCTTGCAAGGCAAATGACACGGATCCAAAATGGATCCAATGTTTATTCTATACTTCGTTAGATAGCTTTGCAGTCAGCAGGGTTGTCTCGATAGTGTAGTGGTATCACATTCAGACATGAAACCGAGGGGCGTGGGTTCGATTCCCGCTCGAGGCAAATTAACATATCTTTTATATTAGTTTTTCCGTTATTACAAGTCACCTTTACACGTATTTATTTCTTCACTTGTAATATGTATCCTTCATTGGATCTGGTTAACTTCTTCCATGTGGCTTGCATTTGGCTATTTTGCATAAGGTTTAAAGAACACCACTTTGTATTTTAAAAAATACAATAGACACATGATAACACTGAGAACAGTATTTCTTAACTGACCAATACTTTGCATTCAAACAGGATCTGGGAGCAACTTGATGAGACCAGTTGTTAAATTTATCAGAGGAGAGCTGGAACCTCGCAATGAAACCCTTTATCCTTCATTGTAAGTCAGCATACTGTATGTTGTATATTTTTTCTCCACAAGTTTTATTAGTTTTCTATAGTAAAGTTCTAACTTCTTATAATTTTATTTCAGTGTATCAAAATTATCAATAGCTGGAGGCTTGCTGTTTCTTGTTGTTCACAAAGGCATGGTTCAGCTCACAAACCCAGAGGTTCTCGTCACTTTAGCAGTTGTTGCAGCATGTATCCAAGTCTCGATGTTTCTTGCTGGTACTACAGACCCATTCACCTATCCTGAGAAACTGATCTCATCTGTGTTGCTAAGGAAGCCAAAAGATAGAGCGACCACTGCAAATGGCAAGGCAAAAAGAGAGTGAATGGCAAAGCAGAATTTTCTTAAAGATTGGACTTAAATCACAGTCCTCAGGTTTCCCAAGATATAAGTCTTGTTATCTTATAAATATCTGTTTATGGTCTTCTTTAGTACTCTCTACTCTCATTTTTATCATAAAAAAGGTGTGAATAATGCACCCCCAAAATACCTTAAAGCATCTATTATGATAAGGACAGCCTGAGAAAACTGCATAAAGAACACTAAAGTGCTTGTATTCCTTTTGCATCCCTAAAACTGCCTTAAATTCTTTCTAAAATAACCTTGATTTTTCTGATTTTGAACCCTAAATTAAATTATGACAACCAATCCTATCATACCGAAAAAAGGAGTACCCACCATTTAAGATAAGATACCAAACCTGTTGCTCCTTGTGAGATGACGAAAAAAGCAGTGCCAACAGTGCTTCACAAAATTACCAGTGAAACATCACAATAACCATATGATGGAATTCATTTCATTTTTGCCACCTGCACACCATTATCTCACAAATACGTTGCAAACAATCATATTGTGAAAAAAAAAACAAATAGAATAAGAACAGTGGCCGAACAACAGAAATGAAAAAAAACGAATTTGTCAAGGTTCTGATATTTATTCAGTAACAGTATGGATGACTTGAAGTGCCAATACCATACGTTCGTTTTAATTGGCATGTTCAAAAAATTCATACACTTCACTGTAAATTTAAAGTAGCTTTTTAGCAAAAAACTTTTACGTACTGCTGTATGTCATTTATTTGATCTCAAGTTAGTTATTTGCCCTCATAGGTGATGCTGTTTCTCTTTGTTATAGTTTCACGAAATCGTTCATCATTTCTTTGAAACTGTTTGAATTTTTACAAATTATTAACAATTATTATTAGACAAATTACGTGTTAATTAAGAAGTAGTTTATAAGCAATAGTAAGATTGTTAGAAATTTTACAAGTTATTGATAAATATTATTAAACAAATTGCGTGTTAATTAAGAAGTGGTTTATAAGTAATGGTAAAATGTTATTTTAAAGTACCTTCTAAATATTGTAAGAATGAAATTAAACACAACAAAAGTGAACCGGGAACTATTGAGTAACTATTGTAAGCGCTACAGCTATACAAACCCCAGTTCATCCGGGATACTGGCTATATACCTACCGCAAAATAACCTACATAGCTAGCGTTTTACGAATATGGACGCGTAAGAAATGAGACGAGCAAAAAATTGAGTGAGGGGGGGGGGGGGTGGCATCACATCTCTTGCGCGTCCAAACTTTCAACGCATCAAGCTGTTGTTGGTCTTTAATATTTCAATAAAAGGTTATTCCGTTCACGCTGAATTCTAAAATGAATGTTAACCATTTCAACGATAGATTGTACATTAACACTAACGTTTGTCAGTTCGTGCTATGGACGCTAAACTACGTGAGCATGAATGTCCAAACTGTGCTATAAAATGCACGGCGATGCTATTGAACTATTCACTCATATTTTAAACGCGCTATTGAAAGTATTTTTCTTCGCGCCGAACGAGTTTTGGTTTGGGGGTTAATGAATGTATAGTGATTTAATTGAACCAATGCTCAGCACATATTCAAGTAAAAGATTATTTTGCGTTAAGGCGCAAGTACACCTAAAGCGTGCTTTATGGCCACTTTTCCTCATGATTTGAATCTGCAGAATCGTATCGCTAATAACACAGATGATACGAGGGGGAATCAGCTTGAATATTTTAAGATTTTTCGGATGGATTATTTTATTGAAGATTGGTATTTTTAAAGAGAATTTGGAGTATGATGAATTGTTTGGAAGTTTAAAAATTAATTTTGAAATTAATATTTGATGTAAAAACGCCAAAACCGTCGGCAAACCAAAGCTGTACTAGTCCCTTGCCAGGAGGAACGGTTTGCTGATTTTACTCATTTCTTCTTATTCAAATATCTTTTTCAACTTCCTCACTATGGCTATCCAACAAAAGTTTAGGTGTACCCCCGCCCTAAGACTAGCAAAAGATGTATAACCAGCCTATCTTCCGGTTTACTATTATTGGTCTTGTGTTTCATCCAGAGTTTAAAATTTTGCCTTTATGAGGAAATTGCTTCTTCCGCGTGGCCAAGGCGTTGCCGACACTAATGACGTCATTATTCATTGTTTCCCTGTTGGTAAGATGAAAATTCTGCAAACAGTGCCATACGCACTAATATCGTTTTAGTAAGTATACCCTGCCTGCGTATTATATTGTACCACATTTGTTCGTGGTTTAATTAATTATTTACAGAACGATGAGGTTTTCGAAGATTATCGGATAGTGATATTCTTGCTTTGAATTTTTTTCCATTTTCATTTTCTATTCTAATTTTTTTTTTCTGATTACCCGTGTCAGGTCGAGGAGAATTACTTGCGATCTGCCTTGACAAGTTCAATTTATTTTAAAGATTTCCTGCTGTTCGCCTTGGTCAGCGAAATCTGATCGGCATTTAAATAGCAGAACGCAATTAAGATGGACCCGAACAGCCTATACGCAATTTTATCAAGTCTTATTTTCCTTGTTTCTGTTATTTGGCCCGTCAGCACGGTGAGTGTCGTTGTATTTCATATATAGATTGTTTTATTGATAATTTTATTGAAAGCTTAATATTACAACTCAGTGGTTCAGTTACGTATTCAAACGATATGTATCGTTGGACTTTGCAATTGCGTCCGCCGTGAAGTCCTGTTCAAGTAAGCTTGATTTTCAATATGTAGACGCAGTCATGGGGTAAGGAAAGAATCCATGATTCGATGAACAGAGAGGACTTGGTTCGCTATTTTGAAGTAGAAGAACACAGCAAAAGTAAGTTGTGATGAGCTCCGAAGCTATGGAGTTTTACTGCCAGCTGATCTGACAATTTACAACTATTTGATTTATCTCTCTCCGTCTGACTTCTTTAATATTGTCTATCCCTTATTCGTAGTTTTGCATTTCTCAATTTTCCAACTAAAATAGATAATGTTCATTTTGAAATAACGCAACACACTAGCTTGTTATAATAGTTAAGTTCACATGTTTTATGAAATAACTTACAGACGTTTTAACATGACTTTGTCATTATTATTTCAACTACTTCATGCTGACTTTTAATGCAGATTCTCATCTATCTGTTGACCAATGTAAAAAAAAAAAAAAAAAATTGACTCCGGAAAACTAACGAATCAAACAGCTGAACTTAAACCTGTGATATATGTTATTTTGAGTGTTTGTGTATCATATTGGAATCTTAATTCTTAAACGTCTGGTACAATTTGACAAGCGACAAAAGCCATGACTTTCATGATTGTTTATCTTTGTAATGTTTCCGGTATATGTCAACGGATGAACGCATCAACAGCTATAGCTTGAGAACGTGTTGCGACACATAACAATTCCATAAATTGGCGGTATTAAGTAAATATGTTGTCTGCTTGAAGAAATGTTTGGGAACCATATGTATGGCTCTTTTTTCCTTTTGTGATGATACCGGAGTGACACTGGTTGCCTTTGTTCATAATCCATCAGGCAATGTTGCACTAAATTGTCATCACTTAACCTAACAAAGTGTAGTTGTCCCTTAAACATTTTTTTTTAGCTCTTAGTAAAAACACATGTTCTTGTATCTAGTCTTGGTAATTATCCATATCAGACAATATTGCACTTAATTGTCATCACTTAACCTAACAAAGTGTAGTTGTCCCTTAAACATTTTTTTTAGCTCTTAGTAAAAACACATGTTCTTTAAATCAAGAAAAAACTCAAACAATTAACGAAAATAAGTTCTTGCCGTAAGCGCTATAGTCCTTAAAACTATAGCAAAAGCTGCAAAAATGGGTAAGCCGTTTCTATAGTTTTCTTTAGGCCAAATAAAAATTAAAAATACACAAATCCGTTAAACCAGTTTTTGGAATCAGTAGTTACTTTAATCATAGAACTTCATGCAAAGCAAACCGCTCGTTAGCCAATCAGAGCTTGTGATTTGTTTTTCTTGTAATGTCCTTTTTTGCAGTTCCAGAGTACGAGGTATCCACCATTGAACGGCACAGGTCGGCAAGAAGTGCCAGCGTTGATCAACAGCATGTTTTTAAACTATCAGCGTTTCAAAGGCACTTGAACCTCCACCTTAAAACCAACCATCAAGTTGTCGCTCCCAATTTTGTTGTCGAAACACGGACTGGAGAGGGTGATCTCAGCTTGGAGCAGTACACGCCCCCTGGGGTGTTTTATCACGGACATGTAGAGGGGGACTCGGGATCAATTGTAGCAGTCAGAGACTTGGACGGTGATGGAAAGTTGGTGAGATATTAGGCTTCGTTAAGCAGTACTTTGTTTAAGTATTTCTGTAATACTGATAATACATGTATTCCTTATCATACTCCTGGGCCCGGTTGCACAAAGCCTGGATAAGCTATCCACCGGATAAGTGCTTTCTATTTCATGCAGTAAAAACTACAATAAAAGTTATTTGACACCATTTAAACCATTACTTTAGGAGTCTCCTTTCACTTAACAACCAGAGATAGAAAAATCGACAAAGAGTCAAACAATCTTTGATTTATTAGTGACGACCATTAGCTTTTGTCCAGCAAATAGCTATTCCAGGCTTTGTACAACCGGACCCTGGTGCTTATTCATATCCATATCCTAGTCCTAGTACTTTATCTCATCTTCTTCTGGTACTTATCCACATCCTAGTCTTGGTACTTATCCGTATCATAGACCTGGTACTTCATAGTTTTGTACTTATCCATATCATAGTCCTGGTACTTCATAGTTTTGTTCTTATCCATATTATAGTCTTTGCACTTATCCATATCACAGGACTGCCTGGTACTTATCCACATCCTAATCTTGGTAATTATCCATATCATAGTCCTAGTACTTACCCGAATCCTAGTCCTGGTACTTATCCATATTATAGTCCTGGTATTTATTCATGTCAAAGTCCTGGTACTTATCCATATTATAGTCCTTGTATTTATTCATGTCAAAGTCCTGGTACTTATCCATATCCTAGGAATTCCTGTTGCCCATCCATATCATAGTCCTGGTACTTTATATTTATGTCCTAGTGCTGGTACTCATCCATGTCGAAGTCCTGGTACTTAGTCATATCCTTCATAGTCCTGGTACCTATCCCTATCCTAACCCTGGCACTTAATATCCATATCCTAATGCTGGTACTTTTCCATACCCTAGTCATGGTACTTATCCATATCAAAGCCCTGGTACTTATCCCTATCCTAGTCATGGTACTTATCCATGCTATAGTCCCGGTACTTATTCATATCCTTATGCTGGTACTTTGCCATTCCTAGTCCTGGTACTTAGCAATATCCTAGTCATGGTACTTATCCATATCCTTTTCCTGACACTTATCTAGATCAAAGTCCTGGTGCTTACCATATCCTAGTCATGGTAATTAGCAATACCCTAGTCATGGTACTTAGCAATATCCTAGTCATGACACTTTAGCAATATCCTAGTTGTGGTACTTATCCCTATCCAAGTCCTGGTACTTATTCATATCATAGTCCTGGTACTTTTCCATATCCTAATGCTGGTATTTTGCCATATCCTAGTCTGGTACTTAGCAATATCCTAGTCATAGTACTTGTCCATATCCTAGCATGGTACCTACCCATATCAAATTCCTGGTACTTATCCATATCTTAGTCTTGGTACTTATCCGTATCCTAGTTCTGGTACTTGTCCAGATCCTAGTCCTCGATTGGGGCTTATCGTCTTTTGAACAACCAGGACCAGCTATCCACTAGAACTTGCACTCCAACTACTACTTTGATTAAGGTATTTAGTCATGCATTATCCTTGCATATTTGTTACTTTTCTAACCCCATGCGCCTAAATACGTCCCTTCGCCATCCAGTTGTTTATTCTATGTACCCTTTGCATGAGCATTATGCGTTTATCCATTTAGAGTGGATCAATTGTCAGTGACGGACATCTGTATAAAATCGAGCCTCTTCAACCGCACCACTCATCTGCTGAATCGTCAAGAGCACACATCATCTCGAGAAGAAGTCTGAGGGACGTAGGAGCCAAGAAGATGAAGTCGTTCATACAAGACAGAGTCATCGGTAGGCTGTTAGCTACATTTTCAAGGGTGGACCCTAGTTTGTTTAGGGGGGTTGATGAAGATTATCTGGTTTATAGCCGTAAAAACCTGTTAAGGCCCTGTTTATATGATCCCGAGCTAAAGGGTTTTCCCTTCCACCTGGGACAACTTGATCTGCAGTTTATATGAGGTTTTGAATGTGGGACAACTTTGCCCTGCATTTACATGAAAATACGTGGCCCGGGATGAGTCAAACGTGGGAAACTATTTTATAAAGCGTATAAGCAGAACATCAAAAATGCTTCCGAGCTCGAGTGGTCCTGGGAAGAAGGGACAGACTTTTGGAGAGAGATTTCCCGGGCAGAAGAGATATCTCGCCTCGACCGGCTAGCCGAGTTGTCTCTTGTACTCCATGTAAACGGTTAGTTACTTCTTTTATAGAACTGTATGAAAATTTTTTTCGCCCCAGATCACTCAGCGAGGTAAGATTTCCTAACTCGTCCCGGGACAACTCCCCTCATGTAAACAGCGCCTTTTTGATGATCTTCAGAGAAATCTATCAAATTTAGTTCTTCTACATTAATCATTTGATATTAGTTCTTCTTGTTAAGATAAAGTTTCCGCTCTAATTATCAGCCCGCCCCTAGGTTTAAGGGACCATTTACGGTTAGTGCGTTCTTTGCTTTTGTAGTTCCACAGTCGATCAAGTATGATGCATCTACCTCACGCATGCGCAGAGAGGCGAATGAATCACTGTCCACCAAATACATTGAGGTTATGATGACCGCTGACAACTTTACTACGGGCTTTTATGGCAATTTAACAATGGACTACATGCTTGGTTTGGCTAATTTAGTAAGTATGTTTCTCATTGAAAGGAAATTAAATCTGTTATAGATTCAGTAGTTTCGTTTGAGACCAGAAGCAACGTCTTGTTGTTCGACATAAAATATCCGGCAGTTTAAACACGAAATAATAGTTTTAAGTGTAGCAATTGTCTATTACACTTTGATGGATGGGGGATGTCTAGAAAACGAAGACCAAAGACGCTAGAAAACGACCCTCGTTTTCTAGGTCTTCGTTTTCTAGATTGTCTTCGTTTTCTAGGGGATCTTAGTTTTCTAGGGATTTTTCATTTTCTAGGGGGTTTTCGTTTTCTAGGGGTCTCCGGTTTTTGGTCTTCAGTGTTCGTTTTTTAGACACCCTATGAATGGGGCTTTTGGAATTTCTCGGCCTTCGGATCCGGACAGACAATCTTTAGAGAGCAGCGGCCTAGAGATAAAACTCTTGGATTCGTTCACCCTTTCTTATTGAAATGCGGTTTGGAATAATTCACAAAAAAAAAGAACTGCATACTGAGACTTCCAAATAAATAAAAAAAATCGGTTTGGTTAACACCTTTTAGCTCCTCCAGAGATCTTCCTGGTTTACTAAACCCGGCTCAGGGAACGCTGAAAACTATATTTCAAAGAGTCCAGTTCCGTACAAATTCCCCAGGGGAGGGGGGGAGGAGTGGTTGTTTACCCCCGAGGAGTTCGTGCCATCCACAAGCTGAACCACTGCATCCGGTACTTCTAATTGCTAACGAAAACCCAGGTGAGGTCAGATCATGTGTGTGATCAGAGTAAAATTCGGTTGTTTTCATTCTGAGTGCTTAGGTAATACAAGCAGAAGACCATAATGCACGATGAAAAAATTTTCTCTTTTTATTTATTTTTTAATCTTCTAGGAGGGTTTCACTCATTGTTGTTAACCCTTTCAGCCCTAAGATGTTTGTCAACATCTAAATTCTCCTTACAGTAAACAAAAGAAAACAAGCTGGTTAGTGCTGAGAATATGAAATTCGATCATCCACCAAAAACTCTTGAAGATGGAATACTATGGACTTAATTTGGGAGAATTTACAAACTCATCTTTGGGCACTCTTAGGGGTTAAAGGGTTAAAAAGTCAACCGTTATTTGGTTGGTGGCTTGAGACAAAAATTTCCTTTGTTTATGGTCCCGAAAGTGTTTGGATTCGAAAAGGTTTTTGTTTGTAAGTACGACTTCAGCCGAAATCCGCCTATACATCTTGCTTCAACCCCTCGAACAAGATTCATTCTTGTGCCAACAAATTTGTCCCAAGGGCTTTTTCCTTGAATTTTTCTGTCCCTCTCAACTTCTCAGCTTAATTCTTAGGACGAAGTTGTGGCGCTACCGTCGCTCAATTGGACACAGTAGGGACTTTAAGCAACGAGGACGGTGACGTCGGCGACGACGGCTCATAAAAAACGCTTTTCTTGTTTGCCCTTTCCGATCCTGTATGACTAGTTTGCTTTCTTTTTTGGCCGAGTTACGCTTTGTCAACTGAAAAAGATGAACGCTTTTATTCTTAAAGAAGAATGAAGATTGACACAAATTTCTGTAGGTCGTTCTCGTTGCCTTTAAAACTTCAAAACTAAGCTTTTCACGTTGTAATTTCGAACATGACGGTGTGCAGGTGACCAGCACGGTGCATTCCAAAATGCAGTCGTATTGTATTCACTGTTGTTCTCTGCCGTTGTCATCCTCGTTGCTTAAACTCCCTACTGCCTGTTCGAGTCATTTTGGTATTGGCTCCTTAGAAAACCAATGCCAAGCCGTAAAAAGCTAAGGACCTGTCCTAAAATTGCGTTTCTTTAAAAACGCACATTTTTTACCGTTTATAACGGGGATTTTTATTTGAATTTAGCTTAGATAGTCCCTGCTAAGACCTGACTGTAGTTTCTGTCTGAAGAGTAGCTGGTTTTTCAAACTACAATCCCAAACATCCGCTAACAGCCATAGTCAGAGCAGAAAACCCACGTTACGATTCTAGCAAAAGCTAGCGACAAAAGCCCGGCGAAGACTAACATAAATCTTACCTTATTATCCTCGTTTTTATATTAAGAACAATATACGTTGATCAACTAGCTATTGACAAGTATTAAACCACGTGCGGTTGAAAGAGACCGCTTTTGCAGCGTCATACGTTTTTGCCTTCCGTCTGCACTTATGTGATCACAACGAACCGAAGGTGCGTAACACCAAAAAAGGAGTTTTTTTTAATACGCTTTTCAGAGCAAAGTTTTTGAAAACGAAGTTGCAGCATGTCAGTTGTGTGGACGGGCACACGGGTTTTCGAAAACGCTTACCTTACTGCTTACTTTCAAAATACGCTCCAGCAAAACCTGGATGAAAAATCGAATAAAAAGCTGGATGCTTTCTTATCTGTTTTCTTGGTATATTGTTGACGCTAATCTTTGTAATCTATACATTTCCAATGAAATAAAAACGGAGGTGTCGATAGGGTCTATATGATTTTTTAAGCAAAATTTTGTGCTTTTCAGTTTGTTTTTTTGAACAATAGCATGAGGAAAATTGATTTAGACGTCTGTTGATGTGTTCCACAGATTCAAAGGCTTTACCAAGATCCTTCCTTGAAAACAACAGTTGATATTCGTTTTGTACTAGTTAAATTGTACATAATTAACGGTACGGAGGTAAGTTGACGTTTTGTCTTTGAAGATTTTAGTGTTTATCTTTTGTTTCGTGAATTTCTTAGTAATGTATGTGCAATCAAACAGGTTTTTTAAATAATTAGAATGGTAGGCTTATTATGAAATAGAACTTAGCCAAAGATGATATATTCTTCCGATCTATGAAGCTAAAGCTAAATCGTTTCTGGAGCATAGTAGCTCATTGGGCCGGCGCTTATCTTCGATTTCTATAGTGTTGAGCGGATGAGTGTCTTTGACTCTCCTGGACAGGACACTAATCTTTCGCAGGTTAGCCCCCAGTAGAACTGATATTCATTTATACAGCTGAGTCGACTGGAGCGAAGTCAGGTAAAATGTCTTGCTCAAGGACACAACAGAGTAGTCTGACCGGGGCTCGAACTCGCGACCCTAGCATTTTGAGTCGAAAACGCTAAACCGCTCGGCCACTGCGCCGCTGACTTCGGATCTATAATGGACGGTCATTGGCTGCTACAAAAAGGCTCTGACTAGGGATTGGCTAGTTTAAATTCTGAGTTTGCTTCAAATTTCAACTAATTACCGAAAATATGAAATTTAGATCCACAAATTAGTTGACCTTGGTTGTCGAAGTAATATTGATACCTTCCTAGTGTTTTGACGCTATTCAGACCGTATGGGCGATGTCCTCGGGGATTCCTAGACCGACCTGCTACTAAATCTTGATTGCTATGCCAATAAATGTATTGGTAGTCGTGTGTTTCAGCTATCCGATATGGATGCAGACAACAAAAGTTTTATTTGAGAATGTTATGCAGAAGAGGATCCTTAAACTTTAGTTTTTTACCCTATTCAACAGCCAGAGTTGAATGTCAAAACACACAATATTCGGTCAGCGTATTCCTACATGGATATCTTTCATCGGTTTGCAAAGAAGAGAAATCCAGCCATTGGAGAAAAATTTCATTGGGATAACGCAGTACTGGTTACAAGGTTTGCACCGTTTAAAATTCTATAACAGTATTAAAAAGTATACACAATACAGTTACAGAATAATAGCAATGATAATGGTGATAAAAAAGATAACAATAATAATTAAAAACTACTTTTATCACCTTTAATTTTATTACTGAACGTGGCGAAACTCACACGCGAGTAGCCTAACATACAACAAAAGTGTTTTGGCAGTTCGTAAACTATATGATGTCGTAAATGACGTAAAACAAAGAATTTCTTTATTCCGGGTTCTTATAGCAAACTCTTTCAATATCGTGATCCGAAACGGACGCGAAGCGACTACTCTCTTCCGCCATTTTGTTTCGGTGTCATTATCTACTTCTAAGTTTTATCGAACACCTACTATTTCTAAACCAACCAATTCGCGCGTAGCCGAGCTAAATTTTGCTGTTGTTTGTTCTTGTCTTTCTGATTAGGAGAATCTGCGGCCTTGCAAGCTGTTATATGGACGGACTGGCGTACTTTAGCGTGCCGTGCAGTACGACTGGTGGCGTTAGTATCAATGACGCTCACAGCCTGGGTACTTCTTTCTCCATCGCTCATGAATTAGCACACAAGTAAGTGAAGCTACTCACGGTCCTAGCCAATAAGATGAAGTCAGATGACATCATGGTGCATAAATTAGTTAGCACTGGTGCTCACGGCCTGGGTAACTCCTTCTCAACTGCTCATGAATTAACACACAAGTAAGTAGAGCTAGCCACGGCCCTAGCCATTAAGATGAAGTCAGGTGACATCGTGGTGCATTAGTTAGCAATTAATGACATCACGGTGAATGAATTAGCTATTAATGGCGCTCACAGCCTGGATATATCTTTCTCCATTGCTCGTGAATTAGCACACAAGTAAGTGGAGCTAGTCGTAGTCAATAAGATGAAATCAGGTGACGTCATGGTACATAAATTAGTTAAAACATCATGACTACTTTCTTCTCAAATGCTCACGAATTAGCACACAAGTAAGTGGAGCTGGTCACTGTTATATCCAAAAAGATGAAGTCAAATGACATCGTGGTGCATAAATTAGTTAACATTGAAGTTCACAACTAGGGTACTTTCTTCTCAAATGCTCATGACTTAGCAAACTAACTCTTGTAAGTAAGTGGAGCTAGTCACAGTCCTGGCCAAACAGATAAAGTCAGGTGACATCGTGGTGCATAAATTAGTAATCAGGGACGCTCACAGCCTGAGTACTTCTTTCTCAGTCACTCATGAATTAGCACACAATTAAGTTGAGCTAGTCACGGTTCTGGCCAATAAGACGAAGTTAGATGTCGTCACATTGCATAAATTAGTTTACAATGACGCTCAAAACCTGGGTACTTCTTTCTCAATTTGCTCATTAAGTAGCACAAAAGTTGATGTAGATGGAATTTTGTGATTGTATTGAGTTGGGCAGAATTCACGGTCTTTCCATTGAAATAGAACCCGCACCTAGATTTTTGTCAAACTTCTCTCATTTGTCAATCATTATATGTAAACGGAAAAAATGGAATAAAAAAGGGGTGTGCCCGTGTTAAATTTTGAGATATGATTGATACAAATACCCCCGCCAGGGCTGTTTTTCTGTTGTTGTAAGTTTGAAATAAAAACTATAGATTCCTCATAAGGACAACCAAGTTAACATCAAAGAGCTTAAGAGAAATGAAGGAAGATAACGTAAAGAGTTATTCTGCACTTTACTCGTAATTTTATACACAGAAAACAGAGACAATGTTACATTGAGAACATTGGATATGAGTCGGTA
>JAOBAT010062085.1:0-24972 GCA_026413305.1 Hydrozoanthus tunicans | reverse complement strand
AATATGGAAACTGACTGTAGTGTTTGCAAAGCCAAAAAATAGGTTCTGAATAAAGTTTAGCTGTTATTTTTAAGTATAGAAAAGTTTAGAAAACTAATTAAATTTAATAAAACAATTATTCCATTCGCGCTTGTTGGATATGAGATGATTTTGTAGCCAACTCGGTGCTACGTGCCTCAGCGGCTATTTACCATCTCATATCCAATGCACGCTCTTAGAAAATTGTTAAATATACAGTACATACACGAGTTAATATACACACACTGTATATACTTGTCAACACACATACAGTACTTGGATATGGTAAATATTTTAACTATTCACTCTTATAAGAAGAGAAAAATTCCAAATTTCACATTTTATTTTGGCTATCAATGAAAACAAAAATATCAGGGAAGTGTTTTTTGGAAGCATGGCAAGAGTTAACAATCAATACATTTTTAATTGGGAGGATACTGATGTTAAGTATGTGTGTACCAATATAATTACAAGTGTGAGATGCACAGGTGCTCAAAAGCATGCTCTACTAGATAATTTCCAAAACTTAAATTCAAATTAAAGTAGAACTTATTATGTATACTAACGAAATATTAGAATGGAATTTGTATTTCTTCAATATTCCTTACAAAATAATTTTTGTCAGGTACCACACAAGGAAGACCGACTTTAGTTCCTGGGTCCAAACTCCTAATAAACCCTTTGTTCAACTTTTCCTTCACTTTTCCTTCTTGCCATAATTATCACAACTATTGCTCTTGTCTTCTCCTTGTGATTATTTACTAAATAAAATCCTTACTGATATTCTAAAACTGTATAAAACCACTTTCATTATTACTAAATATTATTAACCTCAAGGATCGTACACCTTCAGAACTTAAAAAATCCAGGGTTTTCCAGGGCTATATATTTTTTTTCCAGGGCTTTTCCAGGACTTTCTAAACCCAGAATAAAAATATTAACATTCAAAATCACCTGTTTAAACAATGTTTTAGTAATAATTAATGTCATGAAAATTTGTTACTTAGTTGTTACTTGAAACAAAAAACAATGCTTCATTTGGGAAATCTAGTATTTTCAAGAAGATTCTATGAAATTTTCCAGGGCTTAATGAAAAATTTCCAGGGCTTTTCCAGGGCTTCAAAAATTTTCCAGGGTTTTCCAGGGCCCGTATGAACCCTGTAACCTTATCTGGCTAAAACGGTTCCAACAAAAATTAACATTCATCTAAATCTAAAACCATTGCTTAAAAATCTACAAAATGACTATTCCTTATTTTGTCTTTACAAGCAAATTCTAAAATTAATTGTTTCAACAAATTCTGACATTTGTAATTTTGTTGAGATTTTTAAAAAAATTAACAGTATAAGGATTAATACCATTATTAATCATTATTTATGTTATTATTATTATTATTATCAATATCATTATTATTATTATTAAACATCATAGTGGGGAGCTTAGCTGAAACTACTTACATCTGTCAGAAGAGGAACTATTACGTTTGATAATGCTTTGGATTGCAGTCTTGCCTTCTTCATCTTGTCAGCAATCTCCATCTATAAAATCAAATAATGCATACATTGTAAAAAAAACCAGCTCTTTTGTTAAATGCTTGCTCTGTGCAAAGTCACTAAAATTAAGTCTATAAAATGAGGTCAAATCACTGGAGACTTGGACCCTTTTAACATCTACACCTTCAAGAAATTTTTTCATGTTTGCTAAAACATGCTTCAAACATGCCCAAGGGTTGCCCTGCTGATACTTACACTGTTGGGAAGGGCGACTGCTGGTGCCTTTGGCCCCTTTACAGTTGCTATACCAAAATCCCAATCAACATCATTATTTCCTCTGTCATTTTCCCTGCAAAATAAAATAATTACAAACACAACAGGTTAGGAAAGGTACATGAGAACAGTTTTGCAAGGAGTCATTTTGAAACTGCTGTTGTCTAGTTGAGAATTGAAACTAGTTTCCCATTGCATTGGAAAGTTACCGTATAAAAATATGGGCTTCAAAACATTTTCAGCCCAAATGCCATATCATTTTGTGACATAGTCCAGTGAGTAATGTTGGTGCATACTTTAAGCCCTGTATTATATATTTCATCTACCCTTGTGAGAAGAACATATAGCAGATTTATGAGGGTTTACTGATTGGTTTGGACAGGGCAATTTTGGGGCATAATCAAAACATGATGTCCAAGTGTTACCTGTGCACAGTTAAACTACACAATAAACACTATTTAACAGTTAACTGTGCAGAACAATTTGCTCTGTTAAAAAACCATTAACAAATTATGCCGAGAAAATTTTCTGTAATCTGATTGGATGAGAGACTCTGACTTCGCTTTTTCCTTCAACTTAGTCTTTGAAATATTTACTCATATTGATTAATCCCAAATTGCACTCCAAACCATTCGATTGCCAGCACTATGGCTTCTGAGAAAAACCATAATCATAGTAAGCTGGGATTGCACACAACTCAAATATATGTTTATTTATTTTATTTTATTTTAGCTTCACTACTCTTAGGTAGTCGGAGAACCCAAACAGGTTACTGGACTCCAAGGGCCTACGGTTGAATGCCCTTATCCGAGGAGACGCGAAGATCTAACCGTTTGCAGACGTAAGGGCAAAGGCAGCACCTTCTCCTCAGTTATTTTAAGACCCTGAGTGAAGGTCCAGCACTGGGAATCAAACCCAGGCCTCCCGCACAAAAGACTGGCACCTTACCAACTGGGCTAACCAGGTGGTGGTTTATTGCTCCGGTTAAAACATTGGGGGCAGTTCTTGTAAGAAGTAATGCAAGTTGATAAAATAATTATAGGAGGCCAGTCTCTAAACCTGAAAGTAAAAATGTCTGACCTTTCAGTTCAGTCTGCAGTTAACTTACCCATCACTATCATCCGAACTGCTGTCATCATCGTCATTTTTATTACTGACTTTCCACCTTTTGTATCTGTCTATTAACTCTACTAGAAAGGAATTCTTTTTTGACATATTTTTTACAAATCTGTGCTTTAGAAGCTCTTTAGCTGATGGTCTCTGCAAGTAGAAAATGCAAAATAAATTGTAAGTCTACTAACTAACTCAATTAGTTATTAATCAAATTGAGCTTTTTTTCGTTTAAGGTTCCTTGAGCCTAGGGACCATCTAGGCTGATAATAATCTTTGGTTACTGTTGTGCTAAGTCATTGATTTCACAGTGGACAGAGCACTAACCTATCGCAGGTTAGCCCCCATCAGAAGTTGGTACTCATTTATACAGCTGAGTTGACTAGATGGGTGAAAAGGGTCTTGCTCAAGGATACGACACAGTGGCCAGGCTAGGGTCTGAGCTCACAATCCAAGGGTTAAGAGTCACACTAACTGCTAAACCATTGTGCTACAGACAGAACTGTTTTGAACCTTCAGTACTGCAGCAAATATATAGTATAATGGGGAAGTGGGGAGAGGGTAGACTTGGCAGGCCTGTCAATGAGTAAAACAGCACGCGTGCAATAAATCACATGTGTAACTGATTTACACGTGCTAACGCATGCGATATATATTCTTTACATTTTTCGTTTTTTATTGATGAAATCTACATGTTTTTAGCAAACAGAATTTTATTTGTTGCAATAAGAACATGAACATATTTATCTCTTAGTCTTGGTGTGTTAATCCGTCTAAACATCGAAAAAGCTTATATAAATAATTGTTCTTCTGGTTAGCTTTTTGAAGTGACAATAGTAAACGCAAACGCAACACATGCACTTCGGAATTAAAGACGCAGTTATATATTGAGTCGCACAAGGCTATGTTGCAATCTTGTCTTGAGAATCAGAGTAAATTGTAGAAACAACTAACAGTGATTGCACAAATTATTTCCCCTTGAAAATCGTGAAAGGTGTTAGTAAGTTAAGATAACATAAATTGTCATGTTTAATGGAACTCAAGTGCAGACAGGCAAAAGATAAGCAGAAATCCATTAGCACCTGGGGTGAGATGAATGATAAAATAACACTACACAGATAACACTCACGTTTTGAAAAACATTTATGCCGAGAATACATCCATAATGATAATTTCTAAGTGAAAAAAAAAATGCTTTTAGAATGTTGTTTGAAGAGCTTGAGTGAAAAATATCTACATCATTTTTTTTCTCACTTTCAATTTTTCGCGTGCTTTCAATCGCACGCACAAAGCATTAATTTTTTACACGTGTACCATGCGTGCGCATGCGCTCGCTCGCGTCTCATTGACAGGCCTGACTTGGGAGAGGTGATAGGGGGGTGGGGTATACTGTAGTACTTTTAAATACTTAATTTTGTAACATCTATGTAACTTTATGCAATTTTATTGCAACTTGTAATTTTAACCGTGGAGGAAAAGCCAATTACTGGATTCAAGAATAAAACCATTAAGATTAAATTAGTAAATAAAATATTATTATTGATGGAAACACAAAACACAGTTCAAAACCAGCTCCACACCTTGCCACAAACCCTAATAGCCAATATAGATGCAGGGGTTTCAATAGAAGCCGGCAAATTTCACCGCCTACTTCTAAAATCACCGCCGCCGTGTCTTGCTGACCCCCCATGAATACAATCGCCTACTTTAATTTAGTTTGCTGCCTACATTTTTAGTCTGCTGCCTACTTTAAAACTTACTGAAACCCCTGTAGATGACCTATTATCTTCAATCAACCCCACAACTCAGGAAGAAAAATAATAGAGGCCTTGTTAATTGCAAAGGAAAAAAAATTCTTAAACAAGCAAATACATTCTTTGACTCCACAACAATTCCCCTCAAGAATTGAAGGGTCTAGTGCAAAAAAAACATAAGTGACATATGAAATGCTAAATTCTCCCAAGACTTATGAAGAGATAATAGGGATAATGTAAGGAGAGTTGACAACTTCATCAAAAGTCACTTACATCGTTTTTGCACTATACCCTTCAATAATTACTTAGAAGTCAAAACTAACTTATTTCAAGTATCACAGTTGAAAATGTTCACCATTTTTTTTATAATTGCAAATAATATTATTATCATCACCATTATAACTATTATTGATGTTATTATTTAATAGGCCTTTTCCGAATTATGTTCCACTGCGCACAAACAAATCTACTAGTCAAGGCTATGTGCTCACTTTTCCTACACTTGCGGTATTTTTGAGCACCTAACCTTGTTTTGAAGGTTTTGTTTGTGCGCACTGGAGTGTAATTACGAAATGGCTTATTGTTCTTATTGATTAATGATTGATTGACTGCTTACATCATTAGGATCCTTGTTGAGACACATGGCAACAAACTCCTTGAATGTCTTGCTGAAGTTCCCACTCAACTCAGGCGGGTTGTTCTTTGGAATCAAGAACAATACCCTCATAGGGTGGAGGTCAGAATTGGGAGGTTCACCTTTGGCTAGCTCAATTGCTGTAATCCCTAATGACCAAATGTCTGCCTACAATGAAAGAAGAATAAAAAGTAATTATGAGTGAGAAGGTACTGGATAGCACTGATCATCTCTTTGTTATTGGTAGGTACCCTGAAGTTTGGCCACATTTCAGAGCAAGTTCTTCCTGTTTTTGAATAAATTTAAGTTTTCTTCAGAAAGTGTAATTTCTGGTGATTGAGTGACCTTAGGTACAAATTAGACAGAAATTGATATTTCTGCAACACAGTGCAGGCAGTAGAGACTGGGTGCAAAATAGAAGAAGTGTATTGTGGGTAATAGTTGGTTATATAAAATGAATAAAGACATGTTGAGTCAATCTAGGCTCTGACTCCTGAACTGCACACTGAAAAAAAATTTTATGTATAATAATTTTTCATACTGGCGTCATTGTTCACTTTAAGGTGTTGCCAAATCATAAGAGAGTGATGTAAATGATCAAGTTTGTAAAATTAGGAATCCTTTAGACCTCGGAGGAATGTGGCACTGCACTGGTTCGAGGAATACATTTCCATTTTCCATTTTTTTGGTTTTTTGTATCCAGCAGTGATCACAAGTTGTAATGTAGATATCGTGAAGAGGATTGTGCAACACTCAACGAGTCAAGCCTGCTCCGCCAAAATGAACCAGTTGGGTTTTATTTGCCTTTTGTGTAGTGGAGCAGAAATATATAGAGTTCAAGGATACATATCACAAAACAAAAATACACAGTAATTAAGTTTGACAATATGTTTCGGCCATTAAAAAATTGGTTGAACCACTGAATTCATTTTTAACATGCTATTCTTGTTCTTGAGACGTCTAAGAAATTGGTTCAAAAATCTTCTTGGTTTGCGAGCACGTCTAGATCGTCTTGTATTAAACTTGTGGTTTTCAAGATATTGATGTAAAGATAGCTTTGATATGTGTTCGCTTTGATTCTCGATAATTTTCACGATAAAAGGTTTACTCTTAATTAAAGAGTAGATCTTCAATTTCCAAACCAGATAGTAACTCTCACACTGTCACTGAGTAAAAAACCTGCTTTATTTTACTTATCTTATGTAATATTCATCTACTTATTTTCATATATGTAGTTTCTTTTATCTGCACTTTTTAATTTAACGTGTTCCCTACTGGGACTAAACACCCCAACCAATTGGCAGCCATATTGAACATTTTATGAAACTCTAAAATTGACTTGGTTAATGCAAAATCAGGACAAAAAACAAAACATAATGAAACCATCATTAATTTTTGGTGAGCAGTATAGTCTGGCTGAGCAAGTTGGTTTGGTCAACGATTTCTGTTTTTGCTCCAAGTGCCAGCCAGAAGTGTCATCACTGATCATGTGTTTGTTCTTAAAACAGCAACACAACTTGGAATGCACTTATCTTACATATAGAGGTGCATCAAGACCCTAGTGGGAAATGTTTACTCCCGCTTCTTCATTGGTCAACAAAAAATTATCAATAAACTTTTGACTTCAAATCGCTACAGAAACAGATGTAAATATACCTTCGAATCATAAGCTGATTGCTTTATAACTTCTGGAGCCATCCAAAATGGCGTTCCTACAAATGTGTTTCTTTTGTTCAATGTATCAGTGAGTTGGCCGGCGACTCCAAAGTCAGCAAGTTTCACATCCCCACCTTCTGATAATAACACATTGGCAGCTGAAACAATAATGAAGTTGTTTTAGCCATATATTAGTCACTTCCAACAGCCAACATGTACAAAGACCTAAAGTTTGTGCTTGCTGAACATTTTAATAAAAAAATTGAAACCAAATGAAGTTATGTAAACACTTTGTTTGGGGTGTATGTTAATGCAAAGTGTGCTGTTAACAAAAACAAACACTTTTTTCACAATTACACTTGAGAGAAAAAAATTCAAACAACTTTGCATAAAAACATAAATTATCATTACAATAGATTTTCTTAAAGAAAAATGACTGCTGTTTTGAACCTTGCATTTGTTGTATAACTAATTTTGAAATGAAGAATGTTAACTCAATTATTGGAAGGTTCTTAAAAGTCTTACTAGGGCATTGAGAAAAAATGTTTTGTATAGAATTTGCCTAATGGCATGCAAACAAAGTTCTATTTTTTTGGCCAAGAAACAATAATCAGTTTTCCATATTAAAAAAAACCTTACTTGGCATCTAGGATTTTTCTTGCTGCCTTTTTTTCTTAATAAAACTAACTTTTTCAGACAAAGCATGAATTATAACAACATTTTAATGTCACATAAAATAACTCAATATTCCATTTAGGGTATTATTGGGGGCTGAAACTAAGGTTAAGAAACAAGCAATGGCAAGCATAGCTAGAAAGCAAAAAGTTACTGAACCTTTTATATCACGGTGCAACTTTTTTTCAGAATGAAGGTAGTCAAGTCCTTTCAGCACTTCTCTGAGGATTGTTGCTATAAAAGACTCCTCAAAGGCTCCACCTTTCATCTGTTAAATAAAGAAAAAAATAATTTTAAACTCACTACCAGGGATGCAACTGATAGAGTATCTGCAGGATGTACTTCAGACTTTGTTTACACTAGATTTGTTTCTTGCACAAAGAATTGTAGTCAAAGAATTGTAGTCAAAGAATTGTAGTGGAGAAAACATACCTGACTCCATGCTGTTCTATATATAGCAGGTATTCAGTAGTCGCTGTTCTTGCTAGATTGCATTACTCAATAATGTTAACTTATCTTTTTGTAAGGACAAATTCAGAATGCATGCAGTAAAACAATGAACTTAAGTCAATTGCAAAAAAAAAATTAATTTGTAACTGACAACAAGCTAACTAAAACCAGGTCTTTAAATTGAATATTTATAATAAAGAAACTTTCAGGAAGTGGATATGGTTTAATAACTCATAAACAGACAGTGAGTGGAATTTGTGAGTGGAAAAACAGGAATTTCTAATTTTACTAAATAAAATACTTGATGAATAATAATAATATCAAATTAACTGCAGCATGCTAGCTGGTTCAGTCTACAACAATATTAGTAACTGAAAGCCACTTAGTTTCTTTGAGTCACAAAGTCAAGTTTTTCCTACAACCCTTGTTAAATATCTAATCAGAGGAAACTCAAAGGTCAGGGCTGTTGAGTTTCTGGTTGGGTAGTGAGCTCTTGAAATTCTAGGAAAGTTCCTGCTTGAGTATAGTTCCAGAAAGCCCTAGCGGGGCCTAAAAGAGGTTTGGCTACAGGGTTTTAAATTTAGGCAACAGACAACTGCCAAAGCACTGACAAGCAACAGAAATTATTTGAAAAATCACAACAATTTCCAACAGTGACAATGGGCATTAAAGATCTACAATGTATCAAAACATTCAGGAATACATGTTCAGTTTCTCACAATACTTTTTGTCTGATCTTAAAATTTTTAGAACATGCTAATGAGACAGACACAATTGTTCGTCATGTTTACTTGATTGTTTTTTTACAACAATTGATAAATGGAGCTTAAAGAAATTAGAAAAGCAAAAATAATTGCTTACAAATGAAAATTATGACAGCAACATTTCGTTCAGACAAAAATGTGACATCAACATTTCCCACTAGAAAAAGATGTGGCAAAAAGGCCAAAAAATGTGTGGCAAACGACACCTGAGCACCCCTTTGTTTGCCCCCTTAACAAGATCAGGGTTGTTGAGTCTCTTCAAATTCTATGAGGGGTCTTCATAGAACCCACACACTCTATGACAACAGACAGGTTGTGACCCAGTATTAATGTTTGTGTGCTCTATCCTATTTACTCTACTTATTATTAGCATCAGAGCCAAGAGGAGATTCTTGGCCCTTTGCCATTGCCAATGTTCCTTACCAACAATTAGCATTATACTACAAATCAAATTAACAATACAGTTGGCAGTATTACAAGTTTATTAACTATGAGAGTTAAATACAAGTGGATGTGACATCTTGAGAGAAAAGCAAAGACGGTGTTAAGTCTTTGACTTAATTAAATAACAACAATAATCTAATATTATCAATAGCAATAACAACAATGTTAGTAAGCAAGCAAAGCTAAGGCCATGAGAGACAACCAAAAAGTATCTTATGTACTTGTTCAACTGTTTCTAACAAAACAAAGAGGTGTTCACAAGCAAAATTCAATGAATTGGAAATTTTACTTCAATGGAGCTACTTTGTGATGGGTTAATTTCACAACCCTCCGTTTTTACACAGAAATAAAATGTTTCTAGAACAGAGCAGAATTATGGTATAGGTTATGCAACAGCGCCCTATGTTATAAATGTAGGATTTCATATCCGAAAGAGTTGACATTGCTGCCCATGATCACTTAAAAGCATTTTACATAAAACAAAGATAAAAAAGAGAGCTAGATAAAAACTTACCAGATCTAATGCTGACCCTCCACCAAGGTATTCCATTATAATCCATAGCTTGGTTCCCTTAAGTATTGAAATATGTTCAGTCATAAAAAAGCAAAGCTGAACAACTTATAGCTGTCTTGGTAAGGGCTACTACTTTAATAGGCTTCACTACAGGAAACCCACTACAGTATTTCACTACCAACACTATTATGGAGTCCCTAATAATCATGAATACATATACAATGATTGGTTTTGAGAAAAAAATCCACTCTATACTGCTTATATCAAGAGTGTATAATTGTTAATTTTCAACACTTTCCACTCTTGTTCTGTCAGTCTGATACTTTACTAGCAGCAATTCCAATCCCTTTATTTTTCAACTGTTTACAGGGTGTGAATGGTAATTATCTATGTGGGTATGCCTGACTTGTGCAAAAAGCTAGAGGCACCTTTTCAGAAACAGTAGAATTAAACAATAATTTTTATTGAACTTTTCCACACTGATACCAAAATAAATATAATTTTTTGGAATTTTAAGATTTTTTGCACTCTGTAAGTTTTTTTTTTTAACTGTACTATTACTATTTTGGAAGATTTTTCCACCTTGTACCGTTATTTCTCTCTGTAGTATTATTAAGAATTCTAGAGTAATCAGGGAGTTCAAACTACATTTTTTTTTCTCAAATTAACAAGAATCATAAAACATATAAAGAAACTTCATACTATCAATTCTAAATTTTTTTGAACATAAAAAAAATTCAAAATATCCTTTATCCTTCCAATTTTCAATAAAAAATAATGAATGCCCTTCAGAATTTTTGGTCCAGTAATGCTGTAAGAAACAAATTTTGCGTGGTTTGTCAATTCTGGATTATATCAGAAATTCACCAAGAAATGAGGCCAAACCATGGCTCAAATATTATCACTGACCGTATGAAATCTACATGTGGCACTGACTTATTTAACAGGTTCGACTCTTATTGCCCCTAAGCTCCATGTTCTATAGTTTTATTCAAAGATCAAGTTCTTAGAACTAAAAATAAAACAAGATTCCATGAGATCATTGAGGAATGTGAAGTCAAGCTGTCAAACTGTATTTGCAGCCAAGGTTAAGATGAATCAATAAAACCTCAAGTTTACAAGTGCAGAATCAAAAAAAAAAATTATTATATATAATTATTTTTTTTAGTTTTTTTGAATCTTTATGATCATTAAAACTTTTGTAGTAAAATAACACTGTCATTAGATTTGCGTGATTATGGTAAAATTATTCAGTGTAAAAACGGGAAACAATTATTTTCTGTTATAGAAATACGCATGTTAACCTGCTGCCTCATATCCATAGCTACGTAAATTAAAGAGTGAGTCACTTCTAAATTGATCGACCAATGAAGTGAGTTCTTGATCTTATGAGACCGGCACAACGAAACATTGTGAGATTTCCTTCAGGTGTCAAAAATTCATCCTGATACCCTAACAGAAATTAGACCGCCGATGATGGACAGAGAAGCAGCGATGGCTGTCCATTAAATTGATTTGAAGTAACCTAAGCAATTAAATTCTTGAACTGTCTTTTAACAGTTTTGTTTCATAACCATAGCTCGATACCGAAAAACTTATAACCGTTAACAACATACTAGAGGTTAAGACACTAGAATCCACGCGATTTGCGGTTAAACAGGCACTCTAAATTATGCCGAATTATTTCTTGCCAATCAGCTGGAGAAATATAAAGAGCCAACAGCAGCAGTAATTTGCCCCAAAGCCTTTCTAAGTTTTGTGTTAGGATCAGATCGTTATCAAATTGAAGCCTTTGAAAAGAAAAGCGGCAATTACCAAAGCAATGCCAACTTTTTAAACATCGTCAACTAAAGTATATACATTATTGAACTGGGAAGACTTTTAATACCGTCTTCGACTGTACAAATATGAGAATTTTTTGCCATTATGTTTTAATCTGCATCAAAACAACGTGTAGAAAGGGAAACTCGACGCGATTGGAGCGATTTCCGGATAAGCATTCAGAAAGATTTTTTTCTGACAAGACCTAAGGTTTAGTAAAACAAAACAATGTTATGTAGCACGAACCTTCAAATAAGAACCGTGGTATTTAGTAACGAAGGCGCTGTCACACTGCGACAAAACTGTTATTTCTTGTTGGATGTCCTCTATCTCATCCTCAGCCTCTTCCAAATCGATAATTTTGATTGCCACAACTTCATTCGTTCGGTTGTCAATACTACAAAAAGGAAGCGGCCTAAATTAGCTTAATACCAAACAACAGCAAAGAAGCTTTATTCCAAACTTCAACAGAAAAGCAGTCATTATTTAACGAACTAATAGAAAAAGAAAGTAGAAATAGAAACAGAGAAGCCTCCAAAAATAACGAGCTTGTTTTACAAACAGAATTCAGCTCACTCGCTCGCGGACACAAAAGCAACCATTCAACGTACCCTTTGTAAACCTCTCCAAACGAGCCTCTCCCGATTCTCTCCAATTTAGAGAATAATTGCTCTGGATCTGCTTTCATCCCCTGAAATAAAAAAAAACAAATCTTACCCGGCACCAATAAACAACCGCTCCAAACCGTTCGGGTCAACACGACAAAAAAGCGGTTGGACACCTAAAGCATTTGCAAGGACAACAAATTGCCACCAAGTTATTCAAGTTTGCACCGGGACAAGTATTAGCTGCAGTTTCGCGACGTTTATTCAACATTTACGAGCAATAAACCTTCATTTGACGAACGTAATATTGCCTTATCAATTCAGGACTGACAAAAAATATTATAATACAAAATCGAAACGAAACTCACCAAATTCCCGGCCATTCAGCAAACGAACCACCCGGAACACGCAGACATTCGCTCCAAATACAATAACTTCGCCTCGCTAAATTTATCACTTCTCCGCCACAAATCGCTTTATATCTAAGCCAGTGGCTACAGAAAGTCTTTTCGTTTCATTTATGCAGAGGAAGTTAGTACATATCGCTCATAAAAATATTATTTGTTGATTCTCCTTTGGCAGTACTAACTTTCTTCTCCCACCAATTACTTGTAAGCCGCCATTCTATCATCAGTCTTCCCTCGGCTGAATACAATGTGCATGCTAAATATGGGCAACATCGTATCACGTGGACAAGAAGGGCGCTGGCCAAAACCTCGTTATTCCGTGATAACAGAGCGCGCGAACTGGTTTACTTTTAAACTAGACACCCCAAATACTTGTTAATCTACAAACGGGTTCGGATCTTTTACCAGTCTTACGAATGCTAGTTAATCCAGGAAGAGCAGCCCACGACGAGCAAAAATGCAATTTTGTTCTGAACAAACGTACTCTTTTAAGCGCCGAGGTTGTGTGTGATTCAATTTAACGATCCGAATCGATAACGATAGCCAAAGACGTTTAAATAAGGAAAGCAATTTAATGCCTCAATACAAAACTAACTTTTATGCAATACTGTAATTGGAAAACCAAGTTTTCCCTTCTCCGAGCCGACCTCTGAGTTTTAATAGAGAACTTTTTAAAGTGACGAGACCATCACTTCTTTTTCTTGATGTTTTTTGAGTGAATTTCAGCGATAGACCAAAACGCTACCGCATTCTAATTTCAATTTTTTGTCTTTTTGATGAGCAAAGAAATATGCACAAGATAAAATGAAATGTACACGAGTTAAAATACCAGAAAAATACTTTCAGAGATGGTATTCAGCTAAAATCATATTGTTCTCATAACGGTCATTTATTTGAAGGAGTTTCATTTAAACGCCTCTATACCGATTTTCATCTTCTAGACAATTAAGTAACAAAAAACCTGAAGTTTTTTCCCCCGGCATTCTTGTTCGATAGCACGAAACCATTTTATCATTTAGCTGAACTAAAGTTCATAACCTCGACTCATTTTTACAGCCGTTTTTTAAAAAAATATTTCAGACTGTAGTCAGATTTACGTTTTTGAGTTACTACTTTTGACAGGACAAATTAAAACACAAAGATGCCGTTGCAGTAAGCTTGAATTTGGCTTCCCTTCTGATTATCCACAAAATGATTGTGGACAATCATTACGCTTTTATGCCTAATACAAAAAACTGCACATCAAAGAGCTATCATTGTCCAGCACTTCGGCTCTGCGAACGTTCTTTTTCGCTCTCTATGACCATCCCTTGGGGATGTTTCAACTCTTGAGACCCTCCCATATCGACGTTTTATCCCTTTGCTGAAGACCCCTCCAAAGTGACGTTTACCCCCTTTGAGACCCTTCTATATGGACGTTTAACCCCTGTCAGACCATTCCATAGTGACGTTTATCCCCTTTAAGGCCCCCCAGAGACGTTAATCACCTTCGGGACTCTCCAAAAATGAAATTTAACCCCTTATAGTTATAGACCCTCTCAAAGTGAAAGGCCATCCTTCTAGGGACTATGCACCCTCTTAGGGATGTTAAACTCCTTTGAGACCTTCAAATACGGACGTTTATATATATTACTCCTTTTGAGACCCTTCCATAGTGACGTTTACCCCTTTTAAGGCCCGTCAAGAGGCGTTTACCCCTTTTGAGACTCTCCCAATTGCAAAGTGAAATTTACCCAAATATAGACCCTACCGAAGTGATGTTTTCCCTCCTTTGAAACAATGCCATAGGGATTATGCCTGCCCCTTTTGAAACCATCCAATAGGGACTATGTCCCCTTCGAAACCATCCCATAGGGACGTTTATCCCCTTATCCTTGAGACCCTCCCTCAGGATGTTTACCTCCTTTGAAAACCTCAAAAATGGACGTTCACCCCTTTAAACCCCTCACCCCCCCAGAGACGTTTACCCCCTTTGAGACCCTCCAATGATAAAGTTTACCCCTTATTGACCCTCCAAAAGGTGACGTTTGCCCCTTTAAAACCATGGGTGTTTATCCCCTCTGAGACCCTCTCTTAGGGTCTTTTACCCCCGAGACCCTCCCAAAGTGACGTTTACCCTCTTTGAAACCATTCCATAGGAACGTTTACCTCATTTGAGACATTCTTTTAGGATGTTTTTTCCCCTTTGAGACCCTTTTATGAGGTCGTTTACCCCTTACCCCTTCCCATAGTGACATTTACCCTGTTTGATGCCCTCAAATAGTTGCTGTCATTCATTTCCGTCTTGCTTCCAACTAGAGGAGACACAAACCCATCGAAGGTTAGCCCAATAGTCTGGTTTTCGTTTATTGTCTATGTAATGATTCAGAAAAACAAACTAAAAGCATGAACTTTGTAGTGTTAACGTTCGGATGCGTCAGCAATCCTCGGGGCAAACTGGACACAGTTGGGTGCTTTCAAAGATTTCCCGAAGGAGTATACCAATAGACACACAAATAAAGCTCGTGTCTTTAACTGGAACCCCCCCTCCTGAAATGCTTTGTACTAGATCCAGATGTGACTACAGTTCCTCTTTTGATGGTTTACACGGCTGAATGTCTGGAGTACCTGAGTTTTCAGTATGACCTACTGGCTCCCACTTTCTCACTCACAGGTATTCTCACAAAGCTGTAGGTTTTTGGTAGTCTATTTTTTAATCTGAAGACAAACGTTTTGAGCTAAAAATCCCAAAAATATTAAAATACCATTTTAGCCGGCTCGCTCGGACCGAAAATAAGAAGTTCAAAAAAAAGTGTAAACGCATTAGCGAAGGGCATGATAGTGCTACATGACCGTCACGGCCGGCCGGTAAAGCATTTCCTATCTTACATCACCGTGACGTTTACGTCACGAGTACTAGTTCTGACTCGACACAAAAAACGTTAGGCGGCTTTCCCGCTCCCTCATTTAGCTAGAAAAAAGTCCTGGGAACGGGTTGTTTGTCAATGAATGAAAACTGAATAGTACGAAGGCAAAACAGCCAAAAAAATTTTTTTTTAAAATTTAACTCACTTTATTAACCGAACTGCTTAAGTCCTTCTTTCAAGGCTCAGTAGCGCTGCTCTGTTAACCATTTTAAGGGAGTACATACGCTATGGCGCCGTTGCAATATCTCAACGAGCTTTCGAGACATTCATTTCTAAAATGGCAGTTGTAAACTTCACCATTATATGGAGACTGCACTATTACTTTACTGTGCTGTTGTGGCTGTCTAGTACGCAAATTAATTTGCTTTATACCCTATCAAAAGTGTTTGAAAAAACAGACATTCATTTCATACCTTTGTTTTTTGGACAGGTAAAAAAGAAAATCGTTTACAGGAGACCTGTTTATTATTCTAAATCTAATGATAAAAGTATTTCTGAGAAAATGGTTTGCCTCGATCGATCTTCCGTTTGTTGGGTAAATAGACGGAAGCAATTCCATTTAAGTGCTCGACTGAATATTTGCTGCAATCTTTTCTGATTTGTTTCCATGTTGGCTGCCAGTAAGTATAACTAATTCATATTTAGAAAAAGCAAAATGATTTTAATTGTTTTAATCCAGTGTCGGATTCGAAGCAACTAAATTAATTTAGCCATTACTTTGTTTGCGATTCTCTGTGTATCATTAATGACTCTAATATTTTGCGTGCAGTTCGATTCTTTGTAGATTCAATCTTTATTTCATTTGTAAACACAAGTAAACAGCCCAAGAAACGATATTTACCGTCGCTTGTTTTGTCGGACAATATGAACTGGCGTATTCGTCTTTCTGGCCCCTGTTCTCCAAATGACATTTCTAAATATATAAACAGCTTGAGATTTCGTTTTATGTTCAAAAAATCGGTCATACATCTGGCAAGGACAGCTGTGGTAACTACCAATACTCTAGCTTTTGCAAAGGTAAACAATACTTTGTTAGTTTGTAGTCTGTATTCTGTGTTTGGAAGTTTATCGACAAACATGCGAAAACGTTCACGCATGCGCTTGCAAGTTTGTAATCATTTTCGCCAACAAGCTCGAAGGTAAGTTAAAATTTTTGAAGTTCCGTTTTTTTTGTTAACTCACATCGAGTAAAGACAATTCTGTGTAGCTTTTCCATCTCGTTTTCAATCACTTTAGAACACCGAGTTAAACTCTTATAATTAGTTTGTTGTATATTATTCAAAATCTTGCATGTACGCGCGTATAATTTTATGCATGTTTCGTGTGGCCGCAAAAGTCAAAATGAATTTTAAATTGTTCTACAACTGGTACAGCATTTAAGGAGCTGAAACCAATGTTTTGTGTTTCAATTACAGCAGTTATACGGCAAATTGTCTGAACAGAATTAAAATTAAAATACATAGCTAAAGAAAATAGTACATCTTGGGGGTGGACACCAATTTCTGCAGGGACAGAAAAATATTTTGCACAGGCAGCCCACAAGATAACGAAAGCGTTCTCTTGATAACTCAATGAATTATCTTTGTAGGCCCTTCTTTACTGAATAGGCGCGATAACCGACCCGAAGAAGGTATTTCTAAATGAACTAAAAGATTGCTTATCTTTTGATTCAGGTTTCAATTCCAATATGTTCTCAGTTATAGCGCTGTTTCTGGTCAGCGGTTACAGCTTTTGCTCACTTGCAGCAACCACGCCAAACATCCCCACATCGTGCTACAGTCCCTCGGGTACTTCATGTAGCTGGTATCGTAAATGTCTGGAACTGAAACATCCCTGTAATTCGAGCGGCTACCCATATGCGTTAAGTTTTGCCGAACGCTTCTGCAAACTATACGGCAAGCACTACACGTGGTTCAGCAAACAAGGCCGGAAATGGATCGATGGCGTTAGGAAGTGCTTACAGGTACGCCATATAAGCTTGATGGAATCTGCAAGAATATTTCTTTTTTTTTGACTCGAGGAGTCACGGAGAAACTTGCAATATGACTCGAGGTCCCCTTCGGGGTCTACCACCCGGGGCCTACGGTTATTTTGCAGATGAGTTAAAGCTAGGCTTCACCTTCTAATCAGTTATTTTAAACCCTGAGTGAAGGAAGGTCTAGCACCGGGAATCGAACCCGGGCCTCCCGCACGACAGACTGGCGGTGTTGCAGTACTAAGCAAGACCACGGGCTGCCCAGACACAAAATCAGTTTGTTATTTGTATGGAATCATGAGTAAAGTAAAATTGAAAATTTGATTTTAATAAATTGTTCCAAACCTTGGTCTGATGTTGTTTTTGGTAGTCTGTCGATCCTTTCTAGCTGTTTTTTTTAGGTTTTCTAAACGATTTTGGTATCCTCTGGGTTCACCACTAACAAAACTTGGCTTATCAATCTCGTAATCGGGATTTTCTTTTCAGGAGATGGGAAGCCTTATCTTTGGAGGAGCATTCTGTTTGTCATTGTGTGCATTCTGTTCTGTTCAGTTTTACCATTGCAAAGGGTCCCACAATCTATAGCCTGGCTACCGATGTCTTAGTGGTTCCAGCCCTCCTCTTTTGTTGTGGGAGAGGGGACTGGAACCACAAAGACGCTTGCAACGGCGGCAATACAACCTACGGTCCAAACAAAATCGGAACAACTTGAGTAGAAGGGAACTCTTGCGAGCTTCAAAGCCGACGGGTGCCTTAAAATGTCTTCTTCAGTGTTCACTCTTAAACAACTTCTTGAGCTAATACAGCGGTGGTAATGAATTCCGTTTGAGGAAACGATTTGTTCCATCGTTCCAAGACTCCTCCATGGTCGATTTCGTTCAAATTTCTATCTTGTATTTTATTTTATGTTGTAGTTCTTGGATAAATTATCATGACTGTGTATCACGACTCACCAGTCGTCTCATAAACAGAACACTATAATCATTTAACAAAAAATATTTTTCTACCCCTTTCTTTTTGAAGTTGATCTTCAAATTCGGGATTTTCGCGTCCCCGCTGAACTCCAGTCGGGATTCGCATAAAGAATCGGGTGAATTTCACCTAAATGGAGGCGTTTAAATAATCTCCCACTGATAAAGTGGGTGACAAACGCGTTTTTTTTCTCCATAAACCAAAAATTCCCTGGTCTTACAGGTCACCTGTTTCTTAGAGGTACAATTTGAAACATTACAGAATTTCATAAGAAATATTTCTAACTGATGTGCAAAAATATTTTTCAATATTGCTCTTCTATATTCGTCCAACAAAATATCTTTTTGCTTAAAAATAAAAAAAAATCCCACGGATTTAGCTGCTTGATCGATTAATGAAAATTGAATACGTTTAGACAAACTTTATTTAATCAAAAAATATTATATCTTTCATTTGCTACTTATAGTATCAAGTTAGAAAACAGAATAACACACCAGCAGTAAGACTGTGTTACTTCTAGTAAAATAATTATTTAAAAATATTTAACATTCTGGGCATCACGTACCTTATTCTAACAAGTGTACAACACCAATTAAGCCGCCACCTTTTCTGCACGCACGAAATGTAAAACTAGAAACTGATAAAATCTCTAGTCGGGATTTACTTTATTTTTGTATATCTTTAGTGCATCCATCCTGCGACATTACGGCTTCAGTTATGTCGGCCATTTCCAATACACACAATACTTATTGTAAAATATCAAATCGAGACTCTCCCTCATCCGCCATTTTGAATTGACAAGACACATACACGGAAGCTTTACCATTTGCAAAACACACGATGTGACACAGGGCGTTGTTTTTTTTTATGTTAAGATGGCTTGAAATACGAGTACGCTTCGTTATAAAGTACACCACGTCTTATCGGACGTTATGTTACATAGGTTCCTAAAAACTCCGAGAATGACCGACTCAGATCGTGTGTTTTGATATTTAACGACATTAAAAACTTTTTTATTAAGGGTATTTACAGTAGGTTTTAATTGAGTTGTCTAACAAGGCAGTTGCTTGACTTTGTCATAGGTTTCTCTGGTGGACTTGCTGCGTTTGGACAACATAGACTGCCAGGAGTTACAGACGAAAGCCTTCGATTCTCACACTCCGTGCTATCTCAAGCCAGGCCTCGCACTTCCTTCTGTCTGTGATCTACATTGTGTCGAGTACCTCAAAATCTTCTGGACCATTAAAGGTGCTTTTGTAAGCCACTCCTCCGCTGGCCCAACGTTTAAAGCCATGTGGCACGTGTCAAAAGGGTGTGGCTTTCGCTGGGCCGTCAAAACAGCTGCCTGTTCCGCCATATCTGCTCACCAAGCCGTCTCCCGCAGGTCTGGGGCCGAGAACAGAAAACTCATCGCAGTGATGCGCCTCCATGTTGAGAGTTCATTTACAAAGGCAAGCTCCGCTGGACAAAGGGATGGCAGTTTCGCTGATCAAGTAGCGTTGGCTGTTTTCAACACGATGAAGTGGGACACACAGTTTATCGACTGGTTCGCGTACTTCGAGAAAAGAGAGAAACCAGACCGGTCAACTATCGTACTTGTACTGATCGATAAACGGGCCCTTCTGTCGCTCAACCCCGCACCAACGCACAAAGATCTCAACAACGTCGTGTCCGACCTTGCAAGTGCTTCGAAGAAACTAAAGTTGGCGTTGCAGATTGGTGAGGGAACAGTCCGAGTTACAACTGTGGAAATGTGCTATGATCTGCTCTGTAGAAGATCAAGGAAAATGAAATCGGCTCCATACCAGTTTGAACGTGTCAGCAACTAAGCGTCACTGACTAATCGTGATGAAACGTAGTTCAATCGCGATCCCTTTTCTTATAGTTAAAACGAGACTAGTTTTCCGTTCATAACATAGACAGCCTTAGGCTAAACAACTTGTACTTATTCAACAGTTCTTGGTACTTAGTTGATGGTTCCAGCTCGATTTGACTTTCTCCATGATTTGGACAAGGAGCTTTCAAAAGCATGCGCAGGGCGAATATTGGTGAGCCACGTGTTTGGCGGGCTACGAGTCTTCCCGAAAAAAATGTAGAATAAAGAGAAATATTAAAAGCTGAAAGAACACTGACGTGTAAAGAGACAATTGATTGACTAGGAACATGCATAGTGTGAACATGTCAAATGTGAAATTGCGGCATATGCGCACAAACTGAGCGTAGTCCCACCAGAGGATCGCACATTTACGTTTTCATCGCACAATACCGTAGTATAATTCATTATTTGTGAGATTGACTGTAAAACTCTTGTTGCACCGTTTCCTTTACAGTTCATGTAACTTGTTTTCTCTCCACGGACTCCAAATTTTCTTTTTTTCTGCAACTTTGATTGCATCCGGGTCATGCGGCCCGTCAAGACTAGGAACCATGCTCTTTTTGTAGAATTCAACTCGCGCTTGAAGTTTTTTAACGATTTCTGGGAACTTCACGCTGAGATCAGTTCGTTCCTCGGGGTCAGCGGTGATGTTGTACAGCGCAAGCGCAATGACTGGATCGTTGCTTTCCTATTCGAGAAAAATAGTACAACTTAACCAAGTGCTACTCTATAACTTCCAGCTGATATAATTTTAGTAAACCTCTTAAACATCGTTTCATCTACTTCAAAAACTACAAAAACACGCAGTTTTCTAACTGCCTGGTCTCACTCAGAGACACTTGAAGAAAAAAAAAACTCTTTTTCCTTTGTATGCAGCAGAGCCACAAGTCAAGGATGTGAAAACGAGCGCACGTTTTTTCGTTGTAAACTGAAATGTCAAAAGCACTTGTAAACAAATCGTTTACTAGTCATACCCACATCCCTCCTCCCAAAGAAGGAAATTGAATGACGAGAAACGAATTCACTCAACGTCACATTAACGAGCCTGACACGCGCAACAACTACATCTCAGCAACCTTGTGAATATGGAGCTCATGATTACTAACCAAGTGCGAATTTGTTTCTGTTTTGCAATCCCAAGACAAAAGTTACTTTTTACAAGTTTTGGAAAGACTGCCATCTCAACAAGCACATCCAAGTATTAAAATCGACTTAGCATTGTTCAACCTAACGAAAATCACACATATCCATTTACATGTTCTTATATCCACTGATTTATTACAACACAGCATGTAGATGAGATGATTGTGGCGAATTCAGGACTTGCAATGTGCTTAAAGTACTTGGATATAAATTGGCTTAAAAATCGACTTAGCATTGTTCAACCTAACGAAAATCACACATAGCCATTTACATGTTCTTATATCCACTGATTTATTACAACACAGCATGTAGATGAGATGATTGTGGCGAATTCAGGACTTGCAATGTGCTTAAAGTACTTGGATATAAATTGGCTTAAAAATCGACTTAGCATTGTTCAACCTAACGAAAAACACACATATCCATTTACATGTTCTTATATCCACTGATTTATTACAACGCAGCATGTAGATGAGATGATTGTGGCGAATTCAGGACTTGCAATGTGCTTAAAGTACTTGGATATAAATTGGCTTAAAAATCGACTTAGCATTGTTCAACCTAACGAAAAACACACATATCCATTTACATGTTCTTATATCCACTGATTTATTACAACGCAGCATGTAGATGAGATGATTGTGGCGAATTCAGGACTTGCAATGTGCTTAAAGTACTTGGATATAAATTGGCTTAAAAATCGACTAAGCATTGTTCAACCTAACGAAAATCACACATATCCATTTACATGTTCTTATATCCACTGATTTATTACAACGCAGCATGTAGATGAGATGATTGTGGCGAATTCAGGACTTGCAATGTGCTTAAAGTACTTGGATATAAATTGGCTTAAAAATCGACTTAGTATTGTTCAACCTAACGAAAATCATGAAAATTAAAACTATTATACTCAAAAGGAAAAGAGCTACTTTTGAAGTTTTCTATACTAGTCTTTAAAATCCTTTTTGGTAAACCCAAAATTATAGATACCACTCGAAGAAAATACCCTTGCTCCTGCACTTCTTTTTAAGTATGTAACTAGTGTTGATAAATTGACTAAATGATTCTAAAAACTTACGTCATTCTCGTTAATACTTGACGACAATCCTCCTCCTTTCTCTGGAGGGACAAACCACGTTTGGTTTGGCACACTCATTAGCAACTTCATGTCTCCCACACGTATCGCCACACCCTGCCGATTTAAAATTTTCTTTCGTGGTTTCAGGTCAATGTTATGAAGAATTTCTTGCCTGGGTGACCGCTGACCACGTGAAATACTAGCCCACACATTAAACCCGTCTAATGGTGGGGTAGAGCCATGATGGTTAACTTCGATACCTAACAAGAAAGATTCTCTTACAACACATTGATCTTGGAAATTACTATTTGAAATTTTCTACAGTGAAACCCCGATATATCGAAGAGCGAACAACTTACTTCGCTATAACGGGGGTTCCGCAATAAACGAAACTCTGCATATAACGAAAATATCGAAAACACCAAAAACGTCGTTAAACCGGGGTTTTGATAACTGACAAAGAAAAATTATTCTGTGCCAACACATACATTAATATGAAACACTAAAATCAAGACGGTATTAAGACTTTACAAATTTACGCAGGGGTATGGCAAAACACCTGTACTTGTTTTGTGACTTTCGTTATATCAGGGAAAAATTGACCTCCAGACCTAAAAATTTTGTTCGTTATATTTGTGTTTTCGTTATAACAGTCTTCGTAATATTGGATTTTTACCAATACGAATTGCTGGGCTCCCCAAAGAAATACTTCGTTACAACGGGTATTTCGTTATATCGTAGTTGCACTCTAACTGAAGCATGAATGAAAAAAAATTTTTTAAATGTGGTGCACAAAAAGATTTGGTGTCATAAACACAGTTTACTTCCCAGAATGTGTTATTTTATTAACGAGATGTTTATGCTAAATCCCGAACGAGCGGGGCACGAGCGAGTGAGGGATTTTGCACAAACATCGAGTGAATAAATCCCGAACAAAACACTTTCTATTTTGCGAACTGTTTGTTATATGTATCACGAGAAATTTCATTGAAAAAAACAGTTGCATTGGACTGCATATGTTTAGTCTCACTTTAGTTGGCAATCAACAAAAGCGAACACGAAATGCACTTTGATTTAAATGACATTTTAAAGTCTTGTTGCGAAAAAAAAAAACTTTTCATCATAATAAAATCCCAAACAAACTGCAACTCGGGGGATGAAGCGGAATTTTAAAATATAATCGCATATTTTTGGCCTTGGAATATAAATATTTGCCTTTTTTGAACTCGGAACATGAATATTAGGCCAGCCAGAGTAGGAAAGATGAATATTTGAGAATATATGCCTCTGGAATTAAATATTTGGAAAATATTCCGATATTAATACGAAAAGTCTGGTTCGAAATATTCCGCATCATCCCCCGAAATAACGTCACATTTTTCAAATTAAATCTTTCATAGGCTAAAACTTTAATACTCAAAAAATCCTTAAAAAGCACTTGATTCCGCACCTGCTATGCTTAATAATGTAGGATACCAGTCAGTGACGTGTATTAGCTCATTACATCTGACGCCAGTCTTCTCCAGTTTGCGACTATGAACAAAACCATTTGCTCTCACTCCCCCCTCCCACAGAGTTTTTTTCTGTCCTCTCAGTGGCCAGTTGTATCCACCATGAATTGGTCTTCCACCATTGTCAGCACTCAACACCATTATGGTATCTTCCCACAGCCTGAAATCAAGACTTTTTTGTGTTAAACATGTAATATTCTGAAGCAATGAGTCAAAAACTAGCCCAGTTCGCACAACTAAATTAGAAGTTAAGATGAAAGTACAAATGGAAGCTCAATGGAAAAAAAAATGGAACATTAAATATTCCATTTTCTTTTTTGCCTCCGTTTACTTTCTTTAAGCTTCCATCATTTACATGTATTATATCAACTAAATTTACAAATGGAAAAGGACAGATAAAAAATTCACATGCTCTTCTTTAGAAAATATCTGGGAGAAAAAAAAATTACTTTATTCCGTAGCGTTTTGTGAAAAAAATGAAGAATGTGTGTAAGCCTAGTCTCCCCGTAATTTCAACTGCTAATAAAAAAATGATTACCTTTAGTGAGGGGCGTACATCAAAAACCTTAAAACAACACAAAACACTGAAACATGACGGCTAAATAAAGAAAGGACAAAAAACCCGAAAAACTGCAGTTTTTTATGCGAAAGCACTGTTTCTCAGCAATTTCAAGATGTCTTTTGTCTTTCCAAACGTCGGACAATGTTAACAAATTTTTAAAAATTTACATGATACCCTATTTTGTACAGTAACAGTCGGGAATGTACTAAAAGGGGCGGTTACTCGAGGGAGCCTAATATTTCAAATATTCTTCACAGGAGATAACGGTTTAACTATTTTGTTTTGAACCACTGAATCAACAAACTAATAATGCCAAAAATGGACTTTC
>JAOBAT010062074.1:0-24973 GCA_026413305.1 Hydrozoanthus tunicans | reverse complement strand
AGCTCTTCAACTTCTTAAGGTTCTTTCTTTTTCTCTTTTTGGTTTTCTCTTTCGTCTCCTCCTCATCTCCTGCTGTATCAGATGCTTGCTCTATTCATAAAGCGAATGGAGTAAGAAACTTTGCACGAGTAAATAAAAAGCAAGGTAAGAAAATGATAACATCAACCTGTTATATAGTTATGACACGAAGTAGTATTACCAGTTGCGTTTCCCATACTTCTGGGTTTTGCGCAATAAAGCTGTAAACTCTACTTCTGTATACGTGTAAAGAACTTGTCAACATCAGATACGAAATAATGCGGAGACATAACTCAAAAAAAAAGCCGAGCTCCTGATGGGAATCGAACCCAAGAACTTCTATATACTAGTCAGATGCATTCCACTGAACTATAGGAACTCATAACTATGGTGAGCAACGTCATTAATTACTATCATTAATCGGAACAAAAAAAATCTTAATTATAACAAGGAAAATAACCCAAACTGCAATATCCCGGCAAGCATTGAAGTCCACATTTTGACCAAAGTAGCAAACATATAGAGGGTATTACATGCATGGCCGCGCGGAGATACGAATTTTATCTTTGAGTGTTGAAAATATCTCACGAGTGAGTGCAGATAAATTTATTTTTATCACATACCTAGTGAGAAGTAAACATAGTTTCCACAGAGGACGCAAATAGTAAATTGACATTTATTTTCAACGGCGGGAAAAAGTCTCATCTCAATCAAAATCGGAAAAAAGAGTTTTAAAAAATCTTAATTTTAACAAGGAAAATAACCCAAACTGCAATATCCCGGCAAGCATTTAAGTCCACATTTTGACCAAAGTAGCAAACATATAGAGGGTATTACACGCATGGCCGCGCGGAGATACGAATTTTATCTTTGAGTGTTGAAAATATCTCACGAGTGAGCGCAGATAAATTTATTTTTATCGCATACTTATTTAGAAGTAAACATACCCAAATAATAGATTAACAAATTGTTTCAACGGCGGAAAAAGTTTCATCTCAATCACACGTGATGATATGGATCGTGCGTTCTGATTGGCTGTTTTTGATATCACCATGTGTGATAAATGGCTGATACGCTCTATCTTTCACCGATCAACTATGTAAATATCGAACTAAGTATGTGATAAAGTTGTTTATTGCAATTCTAAAACCATCAAAACAATAACAATGTTTAAGGGTTTCGAATGTCGCTGAATAAGTGAAAATAGCAACTTGTAAACGTGTGCTCAAATTCAGAATTTTCTTGGACGCCTGATGACTTAAACGCTGGAAATTGCGTTTGCGACAGATAAAAAACAAAATGAGAAATGCATGTACATCTTTTAGAGTTAAGTCAACGTGTGGTAAAGTGGGGTGTTAAAAAATATTTTTGACATCGAGAGCCACTACAATTTGAACGAAGGTAGACCAACAAGAACAAACATAATTCACCCTAAGTAAACTTTCAACTGCAAAAGACAACCTTTGGACAATCCGCAAACTAATGCAGGTACTAATAGTAGTATTAAAATACCTATATAGTGTAAAGAAATTCCTCTCGGCTTCAACAAACGGCAGATTGTATAAAATTTATCATGAAAACAAGATAAGTACTTACTATAACGCCATTCTTCATTGTTGAACCATTCATTGAAAGCAAACTGTTTGGTTTGGTCATTCTTAGTAATGGTTATCTGAAAAAGAAGTATATCAGGAAACAGGAAACAGGAAAAGGGTTCTTCTATCGTTCGGCAAAATCTAGCCGAATGAGTGCTGTTACGCGAGAAACATTCAAAATCCCTACGAGGCTCATTACGCTGGAAACTCTGAAATTTGGTTTCATAGATTAACTAACCTGCAAAATGAAAAATGGCAACTAAAATTTGCTAATTAAGAACTAAGACTTTCAAGACTTGACTGTAACTTAATGAAAAAGCTGACTGACAGGGTATTAATTGGGTTTAGTTTCGCTCTAGTTTTACGCTATATTTCTATGCTGGTTTGATTTTTATTTTTCCATTGAACACACACTATAATAAGATAAAAACTAAGTTCAAATAACAGACTAGAGAGATTGAATCGAGCAGAAATACTGCCCACACGAAATGTCGTAAACCGAGTTTTGTCAATAAAAAAAAATTTGGCATTTGCGCCGGACCGTTTTATCAGTGCCGTTTTTTTTTAACTTTTTTTTAAAATCTAGTTTCTTTCTAAATACTGCTTAATTCCTAATTCACCCTGTAATTGATTTAAGTCAATTGACACAAGCATGCTTGAAGTAGTTGGATTCGTTTTTTGGAACATATTCGATTCCTGTTAGTTCCACGAGACCCCTTTCTGTTGTCTACATACGTATATACCGTCTTTAACTCGAAGACTTACAAGGCGTACCGAGCATTTACTATGCAACAACACAACTTATCACAGCTTACGAAACGCCCTACTCGTGGAGAAAATATTATCGATTAATTATTGAAATCATACATCATCGAGAACCATAAAAAGATTTTGACACAATATTTTCACGGCTATTACTCATTTAGCTATTCACTGAAGCAATAAAATCTTTCATTCCATAGGCACTTTAAAAGGCATACCGAACACTTTTAGATCAGCTTTCTTCGTTTACAAACATGTCTGGACTATACAGCAATACAGCTTATTACGACTTACAATTCGTCATACTCGTGGAGAAAGTATCATCGATTTATTGTTTACACCAAACCCAAACACACTGTCTCCGTTATCAATAAACCTGCTTACTCTGTACATTTATAATGCAAGAAAGCAAATCTAGATGGCCTGAAAAACAACCAGTGAAACTAGCATCGGAGTCTACCCAGAGGGATCAAAGTGAATACAGGGTTGATAAAAACTTGGAATCCGTTGAATCACGTCTTAAACAAGCCGTTGACGATCACATCCCCTGGAAACGGCTACCCTAGGCCTGGATGACAGCGCCTAACCAGAGAATGATGCGAAAACGTCACAAGTTTTTTTACAAAGCAAGAAAATCGAAAAGTGCATCACACTGGCAAGTATACTAGAAATATAGAATATTTGTTAAGAAACAAATGAAGTAATCGATGGTAGTGTGGAGGGAACAACAGGGAGGCCTTCGGAATTATATCGAGTTTAACCGAACTGATTGTATCGGTGCACCTCTGCTAAAAGTTGATAACAGTTACGGTAATCATTTCTAACCAAGACAAAGCCTACGTCCTAAACATACTTCGAGTCGGGTTTCACCAATTAGGACCTGACCAGATATCACCATTGATATTGAACAACTTTGCCAACAAATGTGCTAAAATGCTTCAAATTGTCTTCGCACAATCTAATAACTCGGGCAACCCTCTTGAAGATAAAAAACAGCAGTCATCTCACAAACTCACAAGAAATACAACAAGTCCTTGCCCGAGAACTATCGACCAGTTTCCTTGACTTACATTGCTTTATAAGTGATGGAACATGTCACGTCTAGTCACATGTCAAAATACTTTGAAGTACGAAACATTATCAACATTGGTTCCACAAGAGATACTCAACTGAAGTCGACTCATATCGGTTCACACCGTTCCAGATCCACACTACAGGTTACTCTACCAACCATACTATCATGACATCAACGAGAAATCTTACAGTTGTATTAAAAATTTTCTAATAAATCGGAACTAATGCGTTTATGGTCAAAATTCAGGAGAAAATCAGAATGGATAAAAGTCTCCTCGGGAGTACAACAAGAGACTGTACTTGGTCCATCCTTGTTCCTCCCCTATACACGTGCGAAGTCATGATCAGTTCCAAAAAACTGTTTGCAGGTGAGCCAGCTTTGAACTCCCAAATGACATTTCGTCTATACGAACCGACAGCATTTGAATATCAACTTGGTGAAACACCTGGCAAATGAAATTCAACCTAACCAATTGCAGCATCATGACACCAAGCGCTCTATCGTATACCAAACACATCAGGAAACCTAAGCTAAAGAACATCTCAAGCTGGAATGCCAGAGCATAACTATACAGGACGACCTGCAGTGGGACAGTCATGTAAGAATAAAGGCAAAGGCCGCGGAAATCTTGGGGCTCCTTCACCGAAACCTACTGTAGCTCCAAAATCAAAGAACAACATCAATACCTCCTTACTTAGCCTGCAAGTCCAGTATGCCACACCTACCTGGTCCCAGTACAAGAAGCAACATATCGCATCTATAAAGACGGTAAAAGACATTGCCTTGAAGTTCGTCGTTGTACGATTACAATGATTATAATATCTAAGTAAGTAAGTAGGTAAATAGGTAAGTAGGTAAGTAACTAAGTAAGTACGTAACTGAATCAGAAGGTTGCGAACACCAATATTGCGACATTCCAAATAGTGACTCGGAATTATTCAAGATTCAAGTATTCAACTTGAAGAAAACTTTCTGTAATTTTAACAACTTTCAAACTTCCAAGTTGACACTTGTTTACCGTTAATAGATTCCAATCGTCACCACCCCAGTTAGCGAGTCCATAAATAGATCGAGTTTTTCTTATTCCGATTCTGTTGATAGTACCAACATTGCCATCGGTGAAATGGAAACCGTCTGAGCTGGAAGTAAATCAAATGAGCGTAATCAGTTTATTTTCCTTCTTAAGTGTAATTCTTACTTCGTTTTGTTTAAAGTTCTTTCTCTTAAATCTCATTACCCATTGCACACATTGCGGGAACAATAGAGTTCCTGTACCTGTCAGTTTAGAATCACGGCAACAAAAATTTCCTCTTGCGCCTGAGCTTGAGTTGTAGACGGGTGGCAAGAAGCTGCCAAGCTTATGATATGGGTCACTTGTGATAGAGAAGAAGAATCGATTGCAAAGGTTGGCTCGTCTCTCCTTGAGGGTTGTGAGACCGAAGGAGAGCCACTAAGGTTATCCAAGGTTATCGATCGTTTATTGAGTGAGCTGTCATTTATCCAAGCGACTTACTTTCCTCTTTCGAAGAAGTCTTCCCAACCGGTGGGAATACCCCAGGTATAGGTTGTACGCTTCGGCTTGTACAACAGATGAATTCCAGTCTCTCCGTTTTCACCAAAAATCTGGATGTGTACAAGGTCATCTGTTCCAGCGTTTAGAACATCTGCTGTGTTAACCAGTATTTTGTACGTAACTGTTGGTTAAGATTATATAGATATCATTTTAGACGACCAATTGATAACTTAATAGTATTAAGAGATAAATAGTATGAAAAATGAGAAATAGCTAAAACATATTAACCCTACTTCACTAAAATCTAACAGCCTTTATTTTTATCGTTTAATCTAAATGCTTCTTTAAAGTTTACAAATCATGTTTATGGAACTTAGTTTGTTGGAAAGGATTTTGAAAAAAAAAAAAGAAAAAAGGGCTTATTTCATTGAATTAACTCTTTTGGTTGCTGAGACACAAAGATTTTTCAGATATGCAAATTACCATAGCTGTGACGTAATAGGGGGAACCCAATGAGATAAATTTCAACACAATGGCTATTTTTAACATATGTTTGATTTTGTGTTTTTGTAAAACAACTATGCAAAGTTCAGGATTATTGGTCGTGTAATTCAAGAAAAAAATTGTTGTTTTGTGATCTTTCCACTTATGAGTTCCCCCTATAACGTCACAACTTTTGGAACTTGAATATTTGAAAAACCTTTAAATACCTCAGCAACCGAAAGAGTTACTTCAATGAAATAAGAGACATTTTTCTTCTTTTTCAAAATCCTATTTAACAACTTAAGTTCCACAAACATGATATATACACTTTAAGTATAACACAGTGTTTCTGTTCTAGAGACCATAAATGGTTGAAGTTGCATATGCCTATTATAATTTGCATTGTCTTTATATAGAGGTTTTGTTTGAACCACAGCTCAAATGTAAATCAAGGACACCGTTTGAGGAAGACTCGTAAATATCTTGAATTATGGTATCCTCTAGTTTTCTTACCTCTCGGTATGCGTAACACGTTTTATAGCCGACGTCTTCACATTACAAAAGAAGCTGTCTAAAATCCATAATAAATCCACAACTGTTTCTAAAGCCGGAACTAGAACTGAACACATTGTGCTGGCAAAATGATGAAAGTTACCCATTCTTGAAAGAAAGTTGCCCACAAACAAAAACGATGCTTCTTTTAAATATCAAGTATGTCTGACAAACCTTTATGTATCTATTTGTATTTGTATTATCGCGTCGTTAAAAGGCGTTATACACGACTCCCGTGGATTAACCTTGCGTGCCCTGCGAAGCATACTGAGCCTTGCAGATGAAGTAAAAAGTAAAAGTAAAGCGGTGCATTTATATAGCGCCCTTTCCATATGAATGCTCAAGTCCGCCTGGTTAGCCTAGTCGGTAAGGCGCCAGTCTTTCGTGCGGGAGGCCCGGGTTCGATTTTCACTCAGGGTCTTGAAATAATTTAGGAGAAGGTGCTGCCTTTGCTCTAACACCTGCAAACGGTTAGACCTTCGCGTCTTCTCGGATAAGGACGCTAAACCGTAGGCCCAGTCTCTCGATCTTCTATCGGGGTACTTAAAAGAACCCACAACATGTCGACAAAGAGCAGGGTGATCCCGGTGTCGTGGTCTGTCTCTTCTACTAACTGAGGTCAACTCTTAACTCATATAAATGTGAGCCGTATATAGCGGACTATTTAAGAGTGAAGGCGCGATTTTTCAAAACCCACATCAAAATGAAGACTTAGGGACACTATTCATAAAACATAATTTCAAGTTCGATCAGTCAAATATTTTTTTCGCGAGACATCTTTTTCTTATCAAGGCCCGAGAGATCACAAAATCGCCCCAAAAATTGTCCTAAAATCGGGCTCTGTTTCGAACCCAAAAAAATAGCTCACATCAAGATTTTTACACTAGGAATATTTTTTATAGTCTTTAAAGTGTATATCAAGACCTTTAGAAGTCAAATCTGCGATTGTTGATTTTTTTTTTTTTACAATTTTTTGAAAACTATCACTTGGAGGAGTAAATGTCGGATATCAATTTTAGCCGAGTTTCAGGGCTTCAAAACCCCAATTGGTACATGATTCTGACTAAAATTGATATTACTAACTAAAAGGCACATATTCCTTTTTTAAATCTGTGGAATAAAATTTTGGGACAGTTCAAATGGGAAAAGCCCAAAGTTGTGCTATTGCAGCTAAAATTTACAGCGTTAACATAAGCAAGCAACACCAATAATCTATAATTTTCCTCTTAATTTACCGCCGGATCGGCATGAAATGAATACAAACAAACAAAGATAATGAAATGGAACTTTGTAGCAATCAAATAGAGTTTTTAAATACACATTTTCACCTCTACATACCGCCAAACTTGAACAAATTCCATTTGAAAAAACACAATGTCAACAAACCGAACTGATCGATTCTGGTCACGTATGTCAAATTCATGGTCTCTTGGGCCTTGATAAGAAAAAGTCGTCTCGCGAAAAAAATATTTGAATGATCGAACTTAAAGCCTAAGCCTTCATTTTGATGTGGTTTTTGAAAAATCGAATTTTCTCGAGTTGCGCGCCGTAGGCGATCCTACCGCGAAGTCACTCCTAAGACCCTCAATACCACTGGCAACTTATTGTAAACACATCGAGGCAATGCATAATGCGTACCAAGAACAGTTATTATTATTATTATTATTATTATTATTATTATTATTATTGTTATGAAAGGTGCTTTACAATAATCAGTTTACCACCAGCGTTTCGGAAGCATTAATATGCGGGCAATTGGCAGCAGCTTCAGCTCGGTCCATGTTTGCTGGTACTCACTTTACCGAACCCGGAAGGATGGAAAGCTGAGTGGCCTTTAGCAGGAAAAAAGGTCGCCCAAACATTCAACCGTCCACCAGGCCGGGAATCGAACCAGAGACCACAAGATTAGGAGGCAGGGATCTTACCACTTCGCCAATCCCTCCGCTGTACTTAACGCCCGCTATAATCCATATGATGATTCCACCAGGGGCATGAGTCCTTATAACAGTGTCCTTGCCGTAACTGTGAAACTATCAACTCGGACAAGCCATTTTTGTGTACCCGTTAACAATATTTTAGTTTTACTATTTTATCACTGACCGACCATGACGTCGCATATCGTTACTTTGGCTTCCAATATGATTGGTTTTGCAGAGTCTACCAGGAGTTTGTTTTTTACACAACTTTCCCCAGTAAATTGCTAGTCATTTACACCGACAAGATTTAAAACGCTACCTAAAAGACTTGTAGTGTTATGTGATAAATATATTATCGTCGCCGTGAGGTGATAGGAAAAGCTCGCCGACGCATTCAATAGTTTCCAATATGATTGGTTTTGCAATGGCCCCCAATATGATTGGTTTTGCAGAGTCTACCAGGACTTTGATTTTTACACAACTTTCCCCAGTAAATTGCTAGTCATTTACACCGACAAGATTTGAAACGCTATTTAAGAGACTTGTAGTGTTATGTGATAAATAAATTATCGTCACCGTGAGGTGATAGGAAAAGCTCGCCGACGCATTCGATAGTTTTTCTAAAAATCTATCTACCTAAGTGCTACCTAAAAGAGCCTGGAATCATTTTAGACAAAAACTCACCAGGACGAATCCATCGTTCCACACGCAACGCCAGCTTTTTCGCCACATCATCGTTTGTCGGGTTACCCGTAACCGCGTCGATTGCATCGTTCGGTTCCGAGGCAACGCTTTGAAGCTCATCGATTCTTGAGGTGTGTTTGCTGCTTTCTAAGAGAGCTCCGACTATCTTGATGTCGGTTTCATCTCTTATTCGCTTCGTTTCCTTGGCAATTATGTTTACACGCATAACACTGTTCGGTTCAACTTCGGAGACACCATCTGTCAACAGTACCACGATCTGTCGGTGGGAACGTTCATAATAATATAACTATGATAATGATGGTAATAATACGTTTTGTAAATAATAGTAGTAATAGTATACAGTACTCAGTTAGGGTTAAACTAGCATGGCGAGCTTCATTGTTCGTTGCATGAAAACAAACTTGAGCGTGTAGAGTGTGTAGTCGGGCTACAATTCATAACAAAAGAATCTTGGGCTTCAATTTATTGCAACATCTAAAAAAAAGATTGCAACCAATAACATGATAAAAAAGAAATTATCATTGACAAAAATATATAATAATACATGATACAACGCTTTACATAAACTTGTCAATGCATGTCGGGTGTGTTGACTTTTTATCTTTTCCTTGTCGAGCGATTCCTGAACATGACGTCGATGTTGCCACTGGGACTATCTGTTTTATACTGTGGTGAACTAAGAGATACAGTAGTATTTTTCTCTGAGTTTCCTTTGAGTATAAAGAATTGTTTCGAAACTGATGCTCCTTGACATCTATTAGTTTAAGTATACCGCAAACGGCGTGTGAATTTGAGAGCAGTTCGAGGGTCTTTAGAAGTATAGTTTCTTTGTCATTCTGAACATTATGATAGATACTGAAGTAGAACTTAGTAAAATCTTCCAGCAGATTAAACTCTCCTTCTTCGTAACGAGCTATTATCGGAACATGTGACGACTATAACAAAGTGTTATGGTAACTTGTTGATCACGCGACTGTTCCCGACCAATTACAAACGAATGAATGAACACATGACATTTAGTAAGAATTTCGTACTAGGAATGAACTACTTACCCGAGCAGCACCGTTCCTTAACCCTTCTCCTTCCCTTGGTTCTGTGTACTGTTTCTCCACTAACTGGAGAGCATATTCTGTGTAGGTGTCACTCCCTATTTCGGTAGTTTGATATTCTCTCAAGGCATTAATGGCTGTTGTTGCATCTGTAAACGTGCTCATTCGCCTGGTGGTTGCATACACGCCAACTGCAAACTTGCAGTCTGTTGTAGTAGCGTCAAGGAGTGTAATCATCTTTTCAGCTATAGATTTCATCTTGGTGTAGGTGGTTCTGCTGACAGCACTGCTGGCTTGTATCATGACGGCGATGTCAGCTTTGGCTTTAGTAAAAGCATTCCCTGTGCAGTGGCAAATTAACAACGAATAGAAAACAAACATTCAAATTACCAGTCTACATTAAATGAACCTTCTTAACTTAAAAACTGGATAATTTGTAACCCGTAATTGCCATACATACAGATTAAATCCAGTAATGTTCTTAACCCTTTCAGCCCTAAACACGACAAATGTTGTATTGCTAAATTCTCCTAAATGGTATTCATACTTTCCTTTTAAATGGTTTGGGGGTGTTTAGGTTTTCATATTTTTAGTAACTTGCAGTGTATGATGAATTCCTATATTCTCACAACAAAACAACTGATTCTGTATTGATATTGTAAGGAGAAGATGGATGTTGGTATAAAACTTCCTGGGGTTGAAAAGGTTAACAGCCTCGTGCACTTACCTGTATTGTTGCAAACGTTATTGTCGCTATAATCGTGGTGCGAGTCTGTATATTGGCTTTTCCTTTGCTTGAAACACTGTGCAGCCACATAGTCACACATACACAGGTCGTACTTGCATTGTTTATTGGCATCCTCGCCATAAGATTCTACGCTATCTGAAGGGGAAAAAAAAGCTTCTTGTCAAATTACATAAAATACTTAAATGAAAACGTCATTGGTTGAATTGGTCCTTTCGCTTATCACCATCACTAGTATTTACAAACAGGAACAAATATATATCCAATTTTGCGCGCTCTGATTGGTTCCCTTATATCGTAATATCCATGACAATTACTTGATTTTTGAGTCGGTAGTCAAAATGGCGTCGCGTTGCCCGTTAGTTATAGACGAGGAAATGATTGCTTTAAACGAAGAACCATTCCAGAAAACACGAAGAGGACAACAAGATTTGGCTTTTTGGTTTTGATGATTAGGACAATTTTTTTTTAAAATCCACGACATTTATGTTCTTCAAAAAACCCTAAGAATGTAAACGAAACTCGAATGTACAAGAAGCGTGCGTGCTAGAAATAGAAAAAAAACTTTAAGTTTTGTCCTTTCTTTGAAAAATGAAGTGCATTTTATCCCTGTCTTCTGGTAAATATTAAAATAGCTGTTCCCCTCAGGGTCGGTGTTTAGTGTCTAGCACCGCTATTCCCCTTCTGGAGATAGTTGTTAAATATAATCACTACCATTACTGCCATCACTCAACATTATCCTTAATCACTACTCACTATCATCGGCCGTCATTACCACTAACCACTCTCTATTATGCATTATGCACGATCACTAACATTGCCATTATCACTACCACAATCACTATTACTGAATTATCATTATTTTATCATAATCATCATTATCATCATCATCATTGCCATCAAATTCTCTATCACTATCACTATCTTCAGAACTATCACTATCACCATCTCCAACCACCATCACTATTTGCGATCAACATTACAATCTTTATAACTACCACTATCAATATCACTATTCATCATTGTATATCATTGTCACTTTTTGTCCGTCCAAAATCCCAACCACTGCCAACAATGTTATCGACCTTAAAACGAGACTAAACGAACACAAACGAGCGCCTACACCGACTCACGAACCACACAATAAACTGGGACTCGGCACAGTGTTTGACTTACAGTACTAACTATTTTCAACGACTGACACTGGAAAGCTGGTTTACTAACTTAGAACGGACACCACTCAACAGATGTCAACATTTACCAGCTTCTCAGGACTACACTAACTCGGACGATCTCACCATACGATCTATGTTATTGATATCGTCGTTTTTATGTACAATGAAAAAAGTTTATCATAAGCTTACCACATTCGTTGCTATCAGTAACTCTATACCATGTCCTGTACGGAATAACAGCGCTGCAAGAACTCATCCACTGGATCCTCCCATAACAAAAGTCATGAACCTTACAGCATCTAGATTTAGATAAATGTTTATTTAAGGAATTATAACCGAGCATGATCGATGGTTATTGATTTCAAACGATGTTAAAGTTTTCACAAAGTAGATTAGCTTAGTTCAATTTGCAAACTTGAAAAGCTTCCAAACTGAATTTATAGTTTCCAAAAACCAAACCTTCTTGGCCGTTGTAGAAAATACAAAAAAATCCCAAGACAGAAAAAAATAACCTTGTGGTTGAAGAATCAAAACATGTTCCGAACAAAAACATTGTTTCGACTGACTGCACTGTGGTTTGGAAATGTGGTAACGAATAGCGGATTTCTGCGTAATTTTGGCACCCTTATTTCTGTTATAAGTTTTTTGCTTAGTCAGGGCTCCCATTGATAACAGTTTTTAAATAATAGAAATTGACATGAAGGGACTATCATGCATGACAAAACAAAATAAAGGTTTCTTTGCATCGATCTATCTAGCAATATGGGTTGAGGCATCTTAGAGGACAAGTTCGATTTGCAAAACCAAAGCAATCGTTGCGTTTTTAGTCGGAACTGCTATCAATACCTTCTTTTTGACAACTGCATGCTGAAAACAATTTTTGCTTAAGTTTGATGAGAGAAACATAACGATTTTGCTAATTTGCATATTTGGGGTTTTGATTCAAAATTTGAATGCTATTTATCAACAAAATTTATGCTTTTATTTTAGAAAATAACCTATATTAGAGGGTGTATCAGTACAGCGACCTCAAAACAAGTTTTTGGCTTTGTACATTTTCTAAAATCTAGTAAGCTTTTGAGGGCCACCTCTTACTTCATCTTGAAGTATCTTACAAAATGTGAAAGTTTTTAAAACTGGATGCCCAAAATGGTTTTTAAGTAAGGCAAACTTCTTAAAATTGAGCATCAGATTTTAAATTTCCCAGAAAATTTTGGAAGCAAAATCAAATTCTTTAAATGAGATCCAGAGTTTTTTGCATATCTCATTAAACCAGGCAAAAAATTCTTTCAGCATGCAGTTGCTCAAAACCTGGTATTGACAACACTACCTTGCATCAGGAATTACTGATGAAAGGCAGTATAAGTGTCAATAGATCAGATATTTTAAGAAGTGTCACGTGACCACGCAAAGCCTCTATACACCGAGTCAAGGCTCTAAGTTTTAGGCGAATAAACCATGAGTGAAGACCATAAATGCAAAAAGTCTTTTACTCCTCAAGACGTTTGCTCGACGATCGTCCAAGCTCACAGTGGATCAAGGGTTTATTAACGTCTTTTTCTTCTTTTCTTATATGACAGACAAAATCGAGTAAGGGTAACCAATTGTCAGTCTTCCCTCAGCTCAACACAATTCTTTGACTTGCGCAGTCGGCGACAGCTTTGCGACCGCCCGCCAAGCCATGGAGGCCCAACTTTTCTATTTTTAGCCCGGAGAGCCCAGTGAGAAAAACATGGCGGTCTCTGACTGAGCCGAGAAACTGTCAGCGATTAAATGTGTGTTCTTTGAAAACTTTCCTTTGGAGTGTTGATTTCTTTGATTTGCTTATAGCGAAATTAGATACAATCGAACTTTGGTCTTCTTTAGAATCTTATGCTGGTTGCATGCAGCCAAGGCCAAACAGGCTAACCTTGTGTGTTTGAAGAACTACGCAGTAAAAACAAAATTAGTTTGCGGGTATGACGTTTACAAACGTTTCAAATATTTTTCTAGCTAGAAATAAGAAAGAGTATATTGAAAATTTCGGTATAGCTTTCATCCGCAAGTACTGTAAGCTTTGCATACGAACTTGAAACATGAGTAGGCATATATATAACGGCAAAGTTCAAAGTGAGAAACAGTGTCAGCTAGTAAAACAAATTGTGTAAACCGAAAAGTGGTGTAGTTGAATTTTTTTTTAACCAGTAGTTTTTAAACACAAGCAATTCCAGTAATAATGGTACCCCCTACTCGATTTGTTTGGCATATAAAAAAAGAAGAAAAAGACGTTAATGAACCCTTGAGTGGATTTATAAATAAAGAACCTTTTACGAGTGAATCTTACGAGTGAAATTTTGAGCGAACCTATTGTACGAGCACTCATATCAGCAAAACTATAAACTAAAAGTAAGCTTAAAAGCTATTGGAAACAAAACTAGCGAAACTGGGCGGTCCATATCATCCATTCAAAACAACCATGGGTCCAGGCAGAACGAAACGGTGTTAAAAGACATGTTTAGGCCAAACCGAGTACACTATCTGTGATTCCGGTCACATACCCTGAAATGAAAATATAGGGTTGATCGGTCGGATTTGATAACTTATTAGAAACTTATCAAACATGACAAATATTTTTGAAGAACGAACAATGACTTGAAAATCACGATTCCCGTGATTCTCGAGTGATTCAAACTCCACAACAAGTAAATGGCTTCCTATAGTAGAGGCGTGATTACAAATTGACTTCAAAATGTTTGTGCAATCCTTAATGCGATTTCTAGCATTTATTTGATAGAATCTAAATCTTTTCTCGAGCCTAAGTAGCTTATAGGGCCGGCGCTCATCTCCGGTTTCCGTAGTGTTAAGCGCTAGCGGATGAGAGCTCGAGTCTTTGATCCTGAACAGGATCGACACTAGTCTATCGCAGGTTAGCTCCAAGCTGAACTGATACTCATTTATAAAGCTGAGTCGACTGGAACACAAGGACACAACACATTGGTCTGACTGGGGCTCGAACTAGCGACCCCAGGATTACGAGTCGAGCTCGCTAACCGCTCGGCCAGTGCGCCGATAGTGATTCTTGATTTATTCTGGTTCTCATTGAATTACACTAAACACAATAACTTCTTTTAAAAGCAGGAGTTTAAAGTTGTATGTGAGTTAAAGCATGAAAAGACATCTAAAATTTCAGTGGCTTTTTATGGTTTGTTTGTACATAATGTTAAATGTTATTCAATAAAATACAAGAAACGATATCACCAGTTTTGTTTTTCTACAGTGCTAGAATTAAATTTTAAATGAATTTCAACTAATACCCTCCATTCAAGACAGTTCCAAACTGTACCCAAAAACATGATTTTGTATTTAAAAAGCAATTTAACTGTTTGCAAATTAATCAAAATCTTAATTTATATCCACGACTCATTCATGGATCCCTGTGATTTTTCTCAAAATATATCAACTGCAATCTGAAAAAAGCTACTCACAGATCAAGGTCATCGACAACTTTACCAGATCCTCCCGATCCGCACCAACAGCCGTAATCCGCCATTGTGATAGAACTGGGGCTGCCGTCTGTTGCTCTGTCAATGAAACTACCAAATTGGTCGAGGCGTCTTTTTGTCCCAGTTAAATCTGAAATCATGACCTTCAACATAAGAAATTTAAGGCCGGGACACACAAGGCAATTTTATACGCCGATCGCTGCGAATGGCGAAATTCGCTTAAACTGGTTTTGAGTGTCATCTGTTGCCTTAGCAAGTTTCACTGATCGAAGCTACTGGCATATATAGTCGTCCATGTCGATGTGGCATGTCATATACAAGCGATTAAATACGGCACGGTTTGCAGGCGATCAAATTCGCTGCTATCACAACGAAAATCGTTAATGGGTTTTTACAGATATTGGTTTGTCAGTGATGTCTGACAAAAGCAAGCGGAAGTTATCGCGTTTATATTCGACTGCCAAATTTGAATATCAGCAGACAGACACTGCATGATCAGGCAATGACTGTTTAGCCAATCAGAACTCTTGAGTAACGGGCGAAACTACACAGAGTTACAAGCATACCTTGAAAGCAGTATGAAACTAAGTCTCAGCTTAAAAACTTATAACCGTTCCTACTTCGACAGAAGAACAGGCCGTAATATAATTCTCAAATCTCTTACGCTCACAAACTTAAAATGTATCATCGAAACCGTTGAGAAAAAAAACTTAAACAATTCGAGCATGGTCATGAATTGGAAAATATATGCACGGTAAAGAAAGAATAGGTTGGAGCTGCCATGACTTACGATCAACACTTGAAGGTTTCGTCTGCGGTCGGTGCTCCCTGCACATACCCAAACCTAGATAAAGGATTTTAAAAAAGATTTAAAAAACAGATTAGTTTTCACTCTTTATAACATTTGCTTATTATTTGTGCTTTTGTATATATAAAACACTACATTAACCCTTGGTTCACTCGTCCTTCTTCTTTAGTTCAAAGGTTCCACGTGTTTCACCTTTATTGATTTCTTATCTAAACCAATACAAGTAAAGCGTCTCAGTTTCTCACGGTTTTCCGACTCACTAGTATTAGATTTTCAAAATGTTTCGTATTATGTATTAAGCTGTATCGCGGTTCGGTAAACACTTTCAAGATGAGAACGTCATCGGCAATAAAATACGAAACTGGCTCCGATTTAACAACCAGACGAATTTTCTCGTTTGCACTCCTGGTTATACAGCACTGTATGGCTGCCAAACGGTTCTCGAACTTCCCCCCCCCCTCCTCCCCCCCGGGGGTTTTGGGGGAGGGGGGAAGGGACTCCCATACGTCGTCGGACGGGAGTGCTTGTCGGGAAAATGAAATTCGCGCCGCCGACTCGCGGACAAACTAACTCCCGAGTCAGGATTTCGAGTTGGATTTCGAGTTAGGGTATCCAGTTGGATTTCGAGTTAGGGTATCCAGTTGGATTTCGAGTTGGATTTTCGAGTTAGGACTTCGAGTTGGATTTCGAGTTAGGATATCCAGTTGGATTTCAAGTTGGATTTTCGAGTAAAGATGTAGAGTCGGTTTTTAAATTCGGAACGCGAAGCATTTCGAATTTATTGCGATGGTGAGAAAAAGTCATCGTGATTGACGTGCGTAGCAGGTTGGGAACTGACGGGCGTAGTTCATTACTATTAAGTAGAACCGCGAAGTTTGGAATACAATTTTGTTTGCTGTTTGCGGTTGAAAATCTTCAAGTTTCACCTTTCGTCGCAGAAACTTCGCCCTCATTTGCTAGCTACCATCACTATCATCACACATACACACCAACAAGCAAAGTTCCACAATCAAATTTGTGACTTCGAGGGCAGATTTTAGGACTTGAAGCTTGCTCGAGTTGTAATATGTCAAACTGTCATATTATGCCCCGGACATAGTGGGCGATTTCATACGCTGATCGCAGCGAATTTGATTGCCTGCGAAACGTGGCGTATTTAATCGCTCGTATCTGACATGCCAGATGTGGGCGGTCTTATACGCCAGTCGTCGCTACGATCAGCGAAATTTGCTATCGAAGTAGGTGACACACTAAACGAATTCGAGCGAATTTCGCCAATTGCGGCGATCGGCGTATAAAATCGCCTAGTGTGTCCCTGGCTTTAGAGAAAAAAAATTATTGTATGAACACTTTAATGGTTTCTTAGGATCTTGAAACGAGTAAACAACTCCTTATTATCATTCGCTTATCTAAACACAATAAAAACGAAAAAAAATTAAATGGCAAAAAAAAAAAAAAGCAGCTTTCAAAGCTTTTGTTCTTTTCCGACTCCCTTATATAGAAAGATTATGGACTTAAGTTATTATAATTTATGAGCTAATCATAAGGGCAATGTTAGAGGTGAAAGGTTTAACCAACCCTTTCCCACCCCATAGTTTTGCCCATTTCTATTCTTTCAACAACGCCATAAGTTCTTGAGCAAAGGGGCCTCGGAAGTGAAACTTCACAGTTCGACAGGATTTGTCACTGGGCACTATCTTGTGGCCTTGAGTGTGCTACGGGCGTTGTCTAGGATTGTATAGAGAGACAGTCGGGAACCTAACAAAAACATTTTAACATCTTTAACATAACCCTTAGTACAAGCAATAACAACTTCAATATTAATTATGGGTATAGAGGGATAACCGAATACCTTCTCCTATCCACACATTCTGTAACAATAGCATCTTTAATAAAAGCCCCTGTGCAAACAATAACATTTTTCGTATGAGGGTATAGAGAGAGAACTCGACACCTCCTATTCATACACTCTGTACCAATCACATTGTTGAGGTGGAGAAATATGGTAATAAAAATGTCAGCATGTACCCACTGCGGGATAAACGAAAAACCCCTCAAGTTATCCACATGCTCTGTAATAAATATAATAACGTCTCAAGAGACACACCGTCGGTTCGCCCCTGCTTTGGGTGTCATCTTGGCATAGGAATGTCAATAGAAAGACAGAGGTTGTACCAAAAAAGTCATCCCCATACATTCAGTAAAATTCTATGAACACGTTAAAATCGCTATCTGCGTTCACTAGCCTATTTTCGCATGACCTACAAAAGAACTTGGGCCATTTGCTACAGTAAATGCTGTGCACCATGCGTTGGTCAAACCGAAAGTAACACATATTTGCTATTAATGAAAACTGGGTTCGTGCTACCTACCCATCAAGAAAAGAACTCTCTTCAAACTGGCTACAGACATATTTCATATATATGAAGAGCAAGAGTAAGAAGAATACTGAATAACGATATACGGTATCTGTATAAAATAAATATTGTATGGAAAAAATACTATAATTTTATAGTATGAAAAAAAAACTACACAGAAAGATAAACAGCATTACTGATCAATCTTCCTTATTCAAGGAAGACCCCATCTCTCCCCGAAGGTTAGTTAAAAATTACCTCCTCAGTTTTTAATTATAATAATTATCAATTTAGACACACTTATGTATTGGTTTATATGAATGAAGCATGTGTGGCAACTATTTTTGTTTGTAAATTCTGAACGCCCTAGACAAAATAAAAAAGTAAACTGTTTTGATGCCTTTTATTGCAGTTTGGAACCTTTAGAATATGTACTACACAACAGAAACCAACCTTCTCTTCTTCCTTCAAACTATCGTCACTGTCCGTCTTGATGGGGCTTGATGTTAAATCAATGACCAACAATGAAAAACAAGCTAATCTGAATATTGGACCAACGATATTTTTATCAATGCAACAGATTTTTAGCTCCTGGGATAGGGAGCACAGTAACTTTTTACTGTTTAACCAATAATGTTACTCGATTTCGTTGGGCCTCAGAGAAAAAATTACCCCAGGCGGAGGAAGGGGAGGGGGGATATTCCCTATATTGGGATGGTAAGTATGACCGTCGTATTTTTTAGGGGTTAAAATTGCCAGTCCTGTATTTTTCAGGGGTTGTAAAAAGAAATCCGGTGTTAAATTAAGAGCCTGGTATTTTTTAGGGCTTAAAAACACCAAGGTATTGGACTGCTTGCAGTTTCGTATTTTAGCAAACGTGCGTACTGATAAGAAGTTTTAAAAGACGTCCTTTGGCGAACGTTCTACTACACGCGCGCCTTTACTCACTGCATATCACGTTCAGCGCAACACGTGGGGACTAAGCGCCCACCCGTTAGCGACCCAGGGGAAAATTTCAGCTTTCAATTGGTATTTTTTAGAGTAATTTTAAAACCGAAAGGTATTTTTTTAGGGCAGAAAATTTTTATCCCTTGGTATCTTTTAGGGTATTTGGGGGACTTTTCCGACGGTTTGACCCCGAAGTACCCCCCCCCGGGAAAATTTGCCCCTCACATAAGCAGAAAATATTTCTTCTGCTTTTCTGTATTTGCCACTTTCCTCTGGTTCTGGATATATCGTGTGCTTCTGAAAACAGAATTCTTAAACCAGGTAACATTTTGTTGGACTACACAAAGTCTAATTTAGGATACAATGGAGTACCGAATTGTGACGTTACATTTTGATTCCGAATTTGTGTAGAATGTCTGAAAAGAGGCTTAAATTTCAAATTTCTTGAAAATCGGTTTAAAAGCGGCTGAGGTATAAGCAAGTGAATATATAATTACCCCATACAAATCTTTGTAATTTTGGCTTGGATCAAGACTTTATGCTCCTAACTTGAAAAGACCAGAAGACGATGTGTAACAACGTTGACAAAGTACCTTTTGTTTTGATGGAACCCCGCCAAAAATCCGAACTCGAAAATCCATCTCGAAAATCCAGCTCAAAAATCCCGACTCGAAATCCAACTTGAAACCAAATCGAAATCCAACTCGAAATCCAACTCGAAATCCAACTCGAAATCCTAACTCGGTAGTTAGATAACCTCGTAAATTTGATCACAGATAATTAAAAAACTAAACCGAAAGCATGATATCAGAGAAATTTAAAACTAACCCAAAGAAATTTTATCACAGCTACAGCTTTTTAAAAATAAGTATTTGCACTTAATCATTTTAAATTCATTCGATGTTACCTTTCCGTAGGGAATTGCTGCAAAATACTTAATACTTCTAATATCTAGTACCCAAAGGATAGCAAGCCGAAGTCAATTTGTGGGTGAACGTATTTAACACCAAAATCAGAGAAGCGAATGAATAATTATATTTTCAAAACTGTTACATGACCTTTCATGACCTTTGTGCTTGTGTTTTAAAAAAATTGTGCCATTGCAATTGAAAGAGCTAAGGAAAGCATAAAAGACTACACTAGCCATTATTTGCTTATACTGAAACAAAACATTTTCTGAGCAGTTCCTGATGGAAATTACACGGTTTTTGTACGGTTAGATGGAAAATACAAACAGGGCGGAATGGGAGTATTTACAACACGTGTGTCTAGCCTGTGTGGTGTTTCATGACAAAGTAAATAAACGTGAAAACAACCTGAAAGAACTTAAAAAACTCAATTTGAACATCAATTATTAGTTTGAAAAATAAATAGTTTATTCGGGTAAATTTGGTAAAATATGAAAACGAAATTGAACGATTTAGCAAATAATTTGGACATTGTTTACGCTTTCTCACCACAAATTGACTGAATTAAGCAAGACTTTCATCGGGCCGTTGTCCTAAGAAATAGTTTCCCCTCAAATAATTTTTTTATTTCGAGTGAGAACAACTTCTGTTCTTGATAAAACGTGAATTTGAGCATATTCTGAGTTATCCCGCACATATTTTTTGTTCTTTGGAAAAAGTAAGTAAATTAATCTTTTTCGCTTCGAAGATTTTGATGTTTTTAGCGGACCTGTCAGAAATTCGTAGTTTCAGTTATAATTCTGAAATTTGCTTCAGCCAGTAGATATTTACATCTAGAAACATGTTAAACACCAAAAAAAGTTCTGATTTGCTTTGCGCCCTCGCGCGAACTTCGTTTCTCGACCCTAAAATTCGATCGAAATTTCGAAGATTTCGGCTTCCCGAGTCATGTTGGGTTTTTCGAAATTTTGTCCTTATAAAAAAATCTCTGGACACTAAAAAAGTGCCTCACGTCTATATAGTACATCACCTAAGGCAGGGTTTTTAATGAAATTGGCTCACTCACGGGGACCAAAGTTAAACTCCAAAAAACATTATGTTAGTTATTGGGGTTTATGAAAATAGGTGTTGGACGTTGTAATTTTGTAGCTTTAGTGGTATTTTTCAAAGTCAAACTAAGCATGTGATCATGCTTAAGAATGGCCATTTTGTAAGCCATCTTTTTAAAATATGAGCTTTTTTATTAGATGTGGATTGGATGTTAACACCATTAATTTTGTTTTATTAAAATAATATATACATAATAAATCAGCAAAAAATTTTATTGTCTCAAGCCTCGTAATGGTGCTAGTACCAGTCCCCCTCAATGATGAAATTGTGCCGGCATTTTACTGTTCAGGTTTGGCACTTTTGGGGCTGTAAATACTCGAAACTATTTGCTTTACCACAGCAAAAAAAATTACTCAGCTAGAAACCATTTGAAGTTGGCTTGTAAGTCAATGTGTGTAATTTGTGGAAAAGAAGATGTCATTTTAAGTGAAACTCAAGATGTTAAAGGCTGGAAGACACTTCTACATGCTGGGGGCCACAAAGGAATCTTAGCGATAAAGAACTCTGACAATAGTGATTTACCTTCTAATAAGGTTAGGTATCATAGGCCTTGTCAATCAAATTTTATACACAAAAAATAACTTGCAAAGTTCACAGTTGGTGTCTCTTCGGGATCATCCTAAAATTTTGTGCCGAGACAGCAAAAAATTCAAAGAGATGGCTCGAAATGTACTTCCTTGTTTTACCTGATCATTGAATTTTTTGTAAGAAAGTCAAGTTTCAAACAAAGTCAAAAACTAGGGAAAAGATAAGAAGCTGTATGGAGTTCAGATCAGATCAAACAATTCGACAAAGTGCACTTTTACGCATAGCAAGATGCACTGAAATGTGTTCAGTTGCTGAAGTAATTCTGTTGTTGTATTCAAAAGATTTTATGTCAAATGAAGCAAAATATCATGGATCTTGCTACAAGAGTTTTGTTCGCATTAGCTATGCTTTTAATGGTACAAGCTGTTTATCTCCTACGGAAACAGAATCTACTAGAGACTCAGAAAGTAAAATGGATTGTGTTTATAAGCAACTTTACGACTTTTGTAGTGATTCAATAGAAATATCAAAGGTCCTCAATTTACAAGAGATAGAACAGTTTATGAGTGATGAAGCCAAGAAACTGGGCTTTGAAGTTTCACAGTCCCAATTTAAAAACATTGTTTGAAAGCTATCTACCATGTTCGAGAGTCGGCTTCAATTTGTTCACTTATCAAACAAAAACATACTTGTGTACGCAAACTCTCTTACAGTGGATAAGCTAGTGCGTGAAAACTTTAGATTAAAAGCAGAAATTGAATCTTTGAAAGCTCTTGATGGCATTGAGTTCAAAGACATAATAAACGTTGCCAAAAAAACTTAATAGCATTAGTACGTCGCACAAACCACAAATGTCTTGGCCACCAAAAGTAGAAGAGCTTCGAACAGAAAACTTAAAAAGTTTATATCTCAGGTATTGGATGTTTTCTGTGCTGTGCTACTATCGAGTGAAAATGCAGAGAGCAACAGAAGTAAAGGAGAGCGTATCACACGTTTAAAACTTTCGCTTTGCCAAATGATACTGTATACTCGGTTTCTAATGGAAGAATAAAAAGACTCCTAAAAGCGTTTTATTCCCATCTGTGGTAAAATCGCTATGCAACAATGTTGAAGTTGTAAAGTTAATCAATCAATAGGTTCATGGCATAGGTTATAATCTGATTGAAGAAACAGAAACAGAACATGCACTAGACATTTTAAATGAACAAAACGACAATCAGGTTATAATTCCTAAAGAGATCAAGAAGTATGGGAACGACTCTTTTGTGGCACTTATGATCGCAGATAACATTGATAACTTGAAAAACACTTTAACTGGTGGAGGAACATCTCATAGGGTCAATTCCAGTCTTGTAAAAAAACGTAAACGTTCGGTAGAGCAAAAATCTGTTGATGAGGAAGAGCTATGTCAGCCATCAAAGAAAAAATACAAAAGACCCCTTTCACTTGAAGCCGTCAATCGTGATACAGTATTCCAGAGTACTACGGTGGACCACGTGTTGGACCTGGCCACCTTGAGCATGTAGCTAATATACACACTGGTGCCAATTATTGTAGAAGAAGTCGTGAGCAGCGAAAGGAGTATCTAGTTTGGATTGAAGCTCGTAAACTGAAGACTCGTCCATCTTTACTAGTTCCTGGATGGACAGGCTTCAGCAGTACAGTAAGAGGCAACCTAGTGGTTGTTGATAGTGTCGTTTCGTATCTAGACACTTTAGACTCTCCTGCAACAGATTGAAAACAGCTTATGAAATAAGAGAAAGGTTGAATCTAGAAGCTGTTGCTTGTGTTTTTGATCAAGCCTTCTATGCTAAAGCCATGACAGTCTATTGGAAGCGCAAAGATCTGTTTAAAGATGTGATCATCATGCTTGGAGGATTCTATATAATGATGATGCTCTTTGGCGTAATTGGGAGTCGTTTCGGTGACGCTGGCCTAAGAGAACTAGCTGTTCAAAGTGATGTAGTAGCCGAAGGCTCTATTGACAGTGTAACGAGTGGGAATCATTACAACAGAGCTGTGCGACTGCACAAAATTGTTTATGAAGCACTCATGAATTTGCTTGTAAATGCATATCAGGCAAATGCAGAAAGCACAAACCAGGAACTGTTCAATTAGCACAATGTTATCATTGAAGAGCTTGAACTAGATCTTTTCAAGAGAGATATGAAGAAGTTTTATCTTGTGACATTTTTGAAAAATGGTACCAGTTGTTCGATAGCTTTGCTTCTGATCTAAAAGAAAAAGGGACTAATCTATTTAAATTTTGGCTTTCAAACCTTGAACTTGTTGAACTGTCACTAAATCTGATTTATGCTACACGCACCGGGGACTGGGAACTGTACCTTTCATGCGTTGAAGAAGTGCTTTAATGGGCGCTTGCATATGATCGTCAACACTATGTAAGGTATTTAATTCCTACATCAACGATATACGTAAATAGCCATCCTCAAAACCGCAAGTTTACGATGCATTTGTCCAGGAGGAATTTTCCGTGCAAATTGTAAGCTCAAATTTATTTGGTTGTATCGAAGCAGACAAAGCCATTGAAACTACAATAAACAGAGATTGCAAAACAGCAGGCGGTTACATTGGTTTCAGTGTAAATGTTGCTGCAACTCAGCGGGAGTGTTAAATGCTTCTCGGAGAGGAACGTATAAGCAAATATTGAGAGAACATTTGTCCATAAAGGTCAAAAGGTCTTTTCACAAAGAGCTCGCACCAGCACGAACAAAGATGGATATTGAAGCAGTAGAAAAAGTCATAAGTGTGCTATCAGATGTCTTCATTAATCCTTGGACCGGAACAGATTTGATAAGCTTATCTAACGGCGTCGAAGCAACAAGTGTTGTTAGGGAAGATTTGCTGAATGCTAAGAAAGCTGGACAATATGCTTGCAGAGAATTGTAGAAAATCGTTGTTCACCTCATCCAGATTTGAATTTCTTTGATCCTTTAAAGAAAACCTCTCTCAAGACTTCAAGAATCTGAAAAAAGTCACACAAGTTAAGCAAAAATGGTGCCATTAAAGATGGACAGGAATTTGTTTGCAAGAATGGCTCTTTTGGGACAGTTCCGAAAAATCGACTTGAAGTTAGTGTTCACATATCCTCTTGGTCCCATGCCGTGGTCCTTGGGTGCCGATGCTTATTGACTACCAAGAAAGGCAATAACAGTGATGTAGATGCAAGTTACAAAGGTGAAGAAAATTAGTGAACACCAGCTTTGAATACCCATCCCCCCCC